>JASANE010015944.1:0-69572 GCA_030248225.1 Trileptium ribeirensis
GCGACATGATCGCTAAGGTTTCTGTACCGTCTAAAAATAACATGTACGTCGCAGCAATTTTTTAGCGACATAATCACTAAGGTCTTCTATACGTATTGAAAATCGTACTTTACGTACGCAGCGATTTTTTCGCGACATGATCACTAAGGTCTTCTATATGTATTGAAAATCGTATGTTACGTACGCAGCGACTTTTCGCGACATGATCACTAAGGTCTTCTGTGCGTATTCTGAAATCGTATGTTACGTACGCAGCGATTTTTTGTGCGACATGATCACTAAGGTCTTCTGTACGTATTGAAAATCGTATGTTACGTACGCAGCGATTTTTTCGCGACATGATCACTAAGGTCTTCTATACGTATTGAAATTGTATGTTACGTACGCAGCGATTTTTTCGCGACATGATCACTAAGGTCTTCTATATGTATTGAAAATCGTATGTTACGTACGCAGCGACTTTTCGCGACATGATCGCCTGCAGGTCTTCTGTGGCGCCATTGAAAATCGTAATGTTACGTACGCAGCGATTTTGTCCGCGACATGATCACTAAGGTCTTCTGTACGTATTGAAATTCGTATGTTACGTACGCAGCGATTTTTTCCGCGACATGATCACTAGGGTCTTCTGTACGTATTGAAAATCGTATGTTACGTACGCAGCGATTTTTTCGCCACATGATCACTAAGGTTTTCTGTACGTATTGAAAATCGTATGTTACGTACGCAGCGATTTTTTCGCAACATGATCACTAAGGTCTTCTGTACGTATTGAAAATCGTATGTTACGTACGCAGCGATTTTTTCGCGACATGATCACTGAGGTCTTTGTACGTATTGAAAATCGTATGTTACGTACGCAGCGATTTTTTCGTGACATGATCACTAGGGTCTTCTGTACGTATTGAAATCTTATGTTACGTACGCAGCGATTTTTTCGCGACATGATCACTAAGGTCTATCTGTACGTACTGAAAATCGTATGTTACGTACGCAGCGATTTTTTCGCGACATGATCACTAAGGTCTTTTGTACGTATTGAAAATCGTATGTTACGTACGCAGCGATTTTTCCGCGACATGATCACTAAGGTCTTTTGTACGTATTGAAAATCGTATGTTACGTACGCAGCGATTTTTTCGCGACATGATCACTAAGGTCTTCTGTACGTATTGAAAATCGTATGTTACATACGCAGCGATTTTTTCGCGACATGATCACTAAGGTCTTCTGTACGTATTGAAAATCGTATGTTACGTACGCAGCGATCTACATATCTTGAAAGATGCTTGAGAGAATGTTGATGAGAACACTAACCAATTAAAAATATATTTTTATATACCCGAAAGCTTTCGCAATGCTGAATGTTGATGTCTTGGGATATTTACACTCTATTGCCAATGGAATGATAAACAAGATATCGGGCGGAAAGTCGGAAAGCTAGCTACCAACAATTCGCCGCAAGAAGCTAAATCTATAGCTAACATAAGATATTTAGTAGTCATGTAAACATTAAATATGAGTTCTAAGTCAATCGTAGCTGTGCATGTAAAAATTCCAGTATGATGCGTGCGTACAGTACACTTCACTCTGAGCTGGAAAGGGTTAAAGTATAAAGTGAACTATATTCGAATCTTTAAATTGCAGTCTTAAAAGTTGGACTTTGAAAGTGCATTCGCAATTGGCTGAACCCAATAAAAAGAGATTATCGTGGGCTTCTAGCCACCGTCACTAAGCTTCAACTTTGGGCAATTTTGTATGCGTAGTTATGGTGCTTCTGTGAAACACTTCAAACTAACGCAACAGCTGCGAGTAAATTAATGTTTGGTGTGACCCAGGGTTTTCAACCCAACGTTTATAAAAATCATTTTAGTATAACCGCAATAGCAGAGATATTTACATATAGTTACTAATGTTAATGAAATGCATTTCAATGTTGCTAAATACCATTAAATATATTTTACTTTTGTAGAAATCGAAATTCGAAGAACAAAGAAATATATTTGAATAAGTAAAAGATATTGGCTATTTTCCGCTGACAAGAGGACACCAAAAGTGGGGTTTATGTTGCTCTCAAATGTGAGTTCAGCTAATGTACTGTGCTGTGTATATAAGATTTTGATAAACTTTCACGAAATGTGAAATCACAAAAAAATTTACATGCCATAAACAAAAGTAGCCAAATGGTAGTTGGGATGGCCAAGAGCCGTGAGATAGTAAAATAAACTTTAAACATAAAAAATAAGCCAATTAAAATGACATATACGCATACCGGAGGTTTGAAGTCGCGTAGCTGTTTGTTAGGTGTATTAATGGTAGTCTTTAAAGATTGTGACACAGTATTCGAAATCTCTTCAAAGTGACTACTACTGGATCCAACTGTTTCTCTTGTTGCTCTCGAAGGTTGTGAAGCAATATTCGTAATTGTATCTGTTGAGTGAATAATTTCAGTTGATGTTGACAACGTGGAGTGTATAATTTCAGTCGATGTTGACAACGTGGAGTGAATAATTTCAGTTGATGTTGACAACGTGGAGTGAATAATTTCAGTTGATGTTGACAACGTGGAGTGAATAATTTCAGTTGATGTTGACAACGTGGAGTGAATAGTTAAACTTGTAGTCGTTGAAGCAGCAGCTGTGGTTGTGCAAGTCGAAGTCACGGTAGTATGCACTCAAATGGTTAATTATAAATGTATAATAGTAATTATACCCGAACTCACAATAGCTTTATTGATGCTGGACTTTTTCGAAACATGAAAATAGAACTGCTGTAGATTTATGCGTGAATCCAAATTAGTTAGGTACACCTGGATTGTTCTTTTCTTAGGTCAGTTCGTGATCGTAAAATCGACGAACCCGCACAAATCACGATTTTTCCTTATGTACGCGTACACGGTTTGTGATGCTACAACACGTAGGTGCTGTTAGCGGTCAGTATTTTGCAATTTGGCATCCGATGTTGCTGACCGCGTACAAATGAAAATGCGATTACAACTCGCGTTTTTCTCGTATTCAACGATTGCACAAATAGATTAAAGAACATTACTGTGTAATTCAGAATGTCATTTGATAAATAGGAACAAAGGTGTGAATGGACGAATGGGCGCGCCCTGCAAATTCCATTCATGCATCGCAAAGCCCATGTTCACATTCACAAAAATGCGAATACTAATGGCATAAATGTGAACACAAATTCCTGAACCGGGTCAATTTGTGATATTGACAAAAAAACAACCTTGGTGTACGCACCTAAATGGACTCACGTATTATTGAATCCGAAGGGTAGGTTTAGATCGAATTTCGATGTAGGACTGATTAAATTGTACTGATTGAAAAGCGATCAGAGTGAAAGAATGATACTGTCTTAGTCACACTTTAAAACTTTTGCTGAATTTACCTCTGCTATTAATGCATGATTCTACGTTAGAGCATTACTCCATGGTTGTGTTTTTGTCGAAATAATGAACTAAAACGATGCAAAAATTTTGTGGTCATAATTACGCTATCGGTATTCGCAGTTTAGCGAACGCGAACATGGGATCGTTGACGTATGAACGCAATTGCCGTACGCGTACATTTTCTGAATTCGCTCGCTTGTTCTTTATTTTCATCACATGACATGACGAATCGATCGAATAGCTGTGTTTACGGTTTATGAATGTTTAATCGTATACGATCAAAAACGACTGTAGTCACGCTGACAAGAGTTCGCGGTAACAAAATTGCCATGCTAAATATGAGCAGCGCGTCAGAGTGTTGATGTGTCGCAAATATTGTCCGCGGACATAAGTTGAAACTAAGATTTGTGAGCGAGCATCGGTATAGAGATTGCGGTCTGACTTGACATAAGAATAACCCAAGTTTGCGCACGGGTAAAGTAAACAACGGGTTAGGTTGAGATATATAGAATAAATGTACAACAGACTTATGTCTCCTAATTGAATAAATTCGGATGGGCATTTAGACGGACCCTAAAAGGTTTGCAACAATGAAGAAATTTGTATCTCCTTTATGCTGCGGTAGTTACGTGCCTGAATAGGTGTGAGAATGGGAAAATCTGCCTACATAAAATTTCTTGAGCTTGTTGTAAAAAAAGCGAACAGACATTGCGATAATGCTTTAAGAATGTTTAGTGTTTTCCGGAAAAAAATGTCGCTTTATCAGTATTAGCGTGAACTACTACAAGATACGACCACAAAATAATGTGGCTATAATTTTTGGAACGTTTAGAGTTGAGATATAAAATTCAATCGAGCTCAAATTATAGCTAATTCAAATCGGTTATCTCGCTTTAAACTGATTTTGCTTAAAGCGTTCGCTTTCATTACGTCATGCTTTGGGACTCGACTAGCTTTAATTTATTTTGGCAACAAAATCTTAATGTAAGTCGCGTTTTGGATTTGTTTCAGTATGAGTTTTGTGTTTGCAATTTCATATTCAGTGTAAAATCAAGCCAGATAGAGTTACAAGTATCCCATATTAACAGCTTTAAAACTTTTTAACCTAAACTCGTTTCAATAGGTAACTAACTAATGAGCGCTTACATTGCTTTTACGGAATGCGTTTTAGCCTAAATAATCAATGTTTAGTTACAAATATTGGCCATGGCTTTTTATTTTATTAATTCTGACTGCAAACAACGCTGAGTTTAAACGTGCGGCATTAATACAATCTTAATTTTGCATTTATACAGAGAAACAGACTAGATTTTTTACAGTCTTAATTGTCGTTGCTGCATTATAATATTTGAGCAACATACTTTCGCAAGTTGGCAAAGAATTGCTCCATGTACCATCACTTTGACACGACATGTTGTCGGCTCCTATCAAGCGGCTATCGTTAGTGCATTTAAATGCTGCAACTGTTCCAGCTAGCAAAATATCAGATCCAACATATGAGATATTTAGCTGGCCATCTGATGACAAAAAATCACATGTTACAATACATTCGGAGATATCTGAAATTAAGTAAAACGCTGTGTGAGCAGTATTATATAAAATAGACCAGTTTAAACTATGAATAACAGACAGACAGTGGATTTATATAATATGCTTGTTAACTACTTCATGCTCAAATTTATAACTATATATCTCGTGTAACATTGCGTATACTTTTGGTATAATAATGCCTCGATTGACCGTGTATTGCTTGGCGTCTAACGCTATGGACCAGGCGCCACATCGATGCAGTATGTATTTTGCTATGTGAGTGATTGCCCACCGAAAGCTTTCTTGTTCATTTCAGCTTTATTAAATAAATTTGAAAGTCCTCTGGTTTTATAATTTATTATGAACCAGCCACAGTTTCGATCAGTATGTATTTTAGTATATATGTGAGTGAATAACCACCGAAAGCTTTCACGCTCCTTTCAGCTTTATTGAACAAATTTAAAAGTATTCCGCTTTTATAACTTATTATGAACCAGCCACAGTTTCGATCATTATATATGTTAGAATGTGAGTGATTGACCACCGAAAGCTTTCTTGTTCCTTTCAACTTTATTGAACAAATTTGAAAGTACTCCGCTTTTATAACTTATTATGAACCAGCCACAGTTTCGATCATTATATATGTTAGAATGTGAGTGATTGACCACCGAAAGCTTTCTTGTTCCTTTCAACTTTATTGAACAAATTTGAAAGTACTCCGCTTTTATAACTTATTATGAACCAGCCACAGTTTCGATCATTATATATGTTAGAATGTGAGTGATTGACCACCGAAAGCTTTAACGCTTCTTTCAGCTTTATTGAACAAATTTAAAAGTATTCCGCTTTTATAATTTATTATGAACCAGCCACAGTTTCGATCAGTATGTATTTTAGTATATATGTGAGTGAATAACCACCGAAAGCTTTCACGCTTCTTTCAGCTTTAATGAACAAATTTAAAAGTATTCCGCTTTTATAACTTATTATGAACCAGCCACAGTTTCGATCATTATATATGTTAGAATGTGAGTGATTGACCACCGAAAGCTTTCTTGTTCCTTTCAACTTTATTGAACAAATTTGAAAGTACTCCGCTTTTATAAATTTTAAGCAAATAATTTATTATGGACCAGCCACAGTTTCGATCAGTAGGTATTTTAGTATGCGTGTGATTGACCACCGAAATCTTTCTTGCTTCTTTCAGGGTTACTGAACAAATTTGAAAGACCTCCGCTTTTATATGTTTTAGCAAATATTTTATTATGCACTAGCCACAGTTTCGATCAGTATGTATTTTAGTATGCGAGTGATTGACAACTGAAAGTTTTTTGTTCCTTTCAGCTTTATTGAACAAATTTGAAATTCCTCCGCTTTTATAAATTTTAAGCAAACAATTTATTACGAACCAGCCACAGTTTCGATGATTATGCATTTTAGCATGTTAGTGATAGACCACCGAAAGCTTTCTTCCTCCTTTGAGCTTTATTGAAAAATTTTAAAATGCCTCCGCTTTTACAATTATACAGCAAATAATTTAGATGATATGTGTAATATAAACATTATAGATGGTTTCAAGTGTGATTGAATCATTGCTGATGTTTCGCCAAAACATCCACTTTGTGTCTCAGACAATATTTGTATTAATTCAGAAATCATTCTATATACACAGGTTTGTGTTTGATGTGAGAAAATGTATTATGTGGTGTTGTTATATAGTATATACGGATTTAATTTAAATTAAATCATGTATAATAAATAACAGTGTAGGTTCAAGGTAAATTTAAATTACTCATAATATATAATATATATTTAACTTAATATATATAGTCATACATGCCGGCCGGGGGGATCCGGGGGGTAACCTCCCCTGAGGTCCGGACCCCCCCTGAGGCCGAAAAGTCCAGGGGGGGCGTTGCCCCAACAGGGGGTGCGCAGCACCCCCCCCCGGGGGTGCGCAGCACAAACCTTTCGCAAATTGTGCCTGCTTGTTGCTAGTGGTGCATATGCAGCTGTAAATTTGTGGAATGCTTTTTGTTCAAAGACGTCATTCCCTGAAATAAAAGTTAACCGAAATACTTATTTATATACTAACTAGATTTAGACATTGAATGTCTGCTATGGTCCACGGTGGATTAACCACGAACTCAGCACTACAATAGCACTAAAATAGACGATAAAAAGGTCCTCACGAGACCGACCCCCTTAGACAAATTTGGCCGGCCAAGGAGGGTTACCTCCCTGAAATGGCCGCGACCCCCCCCCCCGTGGGGGCCTCTACCCCCTGGCATGACCGACCGTCGGCATGTATGATATATAGTAATTGAGTATAAAATTTAAGTAACTTAAAAGTTATATAATGTTTAATTATTATATATAACTACTTGGTTGATCGTTAACATTTGGAACCATTGTTTTGCACAGCGGAACGCAACCAGGCAATGGATCTGGCCATGAGTCAGGAATTTCACAATTGAACGTATGAGTAACTCTTGTCCCATTATCCAAAGTAGTAACTCGTTGTAACACGTTGCCAGTTACGCTTTTCGTTTGTTCGTCAATTGTAAGATTCGCGTTGACGATTGTTAGCTCGTTGCACACGTCTGAATGCAGCAAAGACTGACTTCATGCAGTGTCGTCTTGATAGCACATATTATGCATGAGTAAAGTTAAGGAGACCCCAACAACAATCCATTTTTGCCAATAACCAATAATTGAATCGCAAAGGCTTGTTCCGAAAAAAGGCTGAACTCCATGCACTTGTTCGCCAACCCAAAAATTGGTAAAATCAAACCCAAGTGCCATAAATTACACTTTGGTTCGGTTAGAATTTCGGCGTTTCCAATTTGCAAAAATTCAGCTTCCTAATGCCTAATTATTTAACTTTAGATTACTCAGTGTTCCGAAAAAATTTAATGTAAAAGTGATGTCACAAGTAAATCAATCTTATAGGTTAGCTGTTAGTGTTCGCGAACAAACCGTTTTAATCCAAATTCGACAATATTTCGTTCTCAAAAATTTGTTTGATTTTACTTGAATTTTCGCGAACCCACTGCTCGCTGTTGAAATATAGCATTTTGTATTCACGAAAATTCAAGTAAAATTACCCTAATTTATGAGAACAAAAAATTTGAGAACGAAAAAGTTTGAGTTTGAATGTTTGGTGGAGTCACCTTAAGTTTACTCGCGTATTATTGTAGCAAAAAAGCGATAGTACTTTAGCAACTATAAAATATTAATGAAAATGCGTTGATTTGGTATTCCTAAAGTCTTTATCGTCTTGCAAAGGTGATACACATCGGTTGGAGGGTTTTTCTCTATATCTTTAAAGGATTCACTCTACTATTCACAGAACCTCTCGTGTTACTATAGAGAATCCTTGTGATTCTATATTTTTGCAAGATTCACATTATTTTAGGCAGTATCGCTATAAATATAGAGATTCAAGCATTTATAAATTGTTTAAAATTATAATAAATAGGATTGAACGTGTTTACAACAAATTTAATGCAAAAACGACGTCACAACTAAATCGATCTTACAGCTAAGCTATTAGGGTTCGCGAAAACAAGAAACCGTTTTAATTCAAATTCGACACTTTTTCGTTCTCCAAAAGATTTGGGTAACTTTAATTGACTATTTTCCCAAACACAAAATGCTAGATTTCTACCGTTAGCAGTGTGTTCCCGAATTGTTTGCACCAAACCTTAATTGACCAAAAGCGTTCAGCAACAATTTTGATGCAAAATTACAAAAATGTGATGTCTTTTCAAGTTTGAATGTTTGAGTAAAATATCACCCTAAGTTTACTCGCGTGTTATTGTAGCAGAAAATATAGCTTCATACTTGGAACTATAAACCGTATCTAGCCAATTTACAACAAAATAATAAGTTCATCTACCGTCGTTTGCGAGGATTAAAAACTTTCCAGTAATCAAAACGTGGTCGTCACAGATACAACTTTGCCCAAAATTTAAATGCAATTCTTATCAATGTAACTCGAGGTTAATAGACTAATAAAAATTTAGTCGAATCAGTCAGAAATGATCGGTTTCTTATTTTTTATCGGTTAGCCATTATGAGAGTTGAATTTATGAATCAGGTTCAATATTTATAAAAAACATAATTTACAGCGACAAACTTAATTGCTTATTCATAATATTATTTTTGTAATTAAGACATATCTAAGCAAAGCTAACATGGTATTGAATCCCTTTTTCTGAATTTCTTCTAAATAATAGTTTTTCTTCCTTATATTCGCTTATAATGTGCCATACTCTTCCTGCGACTATTAGTAAATTACATAAAAACATCTAATACATTTTGTTTTAACTGTTGAGACATTATGCTCCAAATCATAACATTTTTATCAGATTGGTAGAAGTTGTTCAAATTTATTGCATTTTGGAAAGTTGTATAAAATACAGAATGTTTTCTTTTAATAAAGGAGTTCGTTTACTGCTCGACCACATAACTTAGACTTTTGTTATTGTTCAATAAGCTAATTCCACGTTTCACAGTGTTTTTAAATTTCTAAATTTTAAAATTTTAAATGTTTCGATGATATGTAAACCATTCGTCCTGCTCTAACTTGTACAAATAGGTTCGGTTCCATTCCATTAATCCCAGCGTTACCGTCGCATTGTAATAGTTTGCTTCCGTTGATAAGTAACAAATCATTATTGCAGCTGAATTGTGCAAGTGTGCCACCGATAAGCTCGCTATTTTCTCCAATATACGATACGCTACCGTTAACTGGACTTTGAAGCGAAGGACACGTCCGACATTCATATCCGATGTCTGAAAAACAAATTAAAAATGTACATAACAAGATATATAATGCAAAAATATATGTATATAATATGTAAGTATGTATATAATATGTAATATATAATATGTAATATATGTATATAATATGTATGTAAGATATATGTATATAATGCAAAATAAAATAACGTAATCTTGTCTAACATTTAACTCAAGCAAAATCGAAAAAACCGTGCTTGAAAGAAGCTAATTTTTAGTTAAATTAATCCATGTTTTTTTCACTTCGCTGAAACGTCTTATGGTTAATTTTCCAGTGCAATTTTGTAAGTCATAATCACTTGACCCAGTTTATAGTCGGCAAATCATTAACAGTACTACTTGAAAAAAGCTAGTTTTTAGTTAAAATTCATTGTTTCATCAAATTTCATCAAATTCATGTTTTTTACTTCGCTAGCAATATCTTAGGTTAAACTTTTTCATTCAGTTTCGAAAGTTCACAATCGCTTGAAATAGTTTTTATAAAATAGACAAATCATGATCAGTGCGATACTTAACACAGAATTGGCATATAATTTGGTTTGTGCATGAAACATTTGTTCATAATGTCGCTTATATGTATGTAAACGCTTATGTTTAGTATCACGATTTCATAATAAAAATTCTGCACAGGAGTATGATACTTGGTTATACCAAGAGTGCATTAGGGAAGTGTATGACGCTTCCCTGCAATCACATATAAACCCGTGTTTGATGTCACAGGCGTTTTCGGTCTGACCCTCCAATTTCTGGGGGGGTAGAGATGCCCTGACCCCCCACCCAGTTTCTGATGGGGGGTCGGTCGGACCCCCAGTTTCTGGGGGGGGCAGGTCGGACCCCCCAGTTTCTGGGGGGTAGGTCGGACCCCCCAATTTTTGGGGGGTATTATGTGAAATCGTAATTATGAAATAACTGAAACGGTTCAAATTATAGAAATATCGCTTCACATAATACCCCCCAAAAAATTGGGGGGGGTCCCAACACTACCCCCCCCCCCAGAAACTGGGGGGGGGGGGGTCAGGCCGAAAACGCTCGTGACATCAAACACGGGTTTATATGTGAGTGCAGGGAAGTGTCATACTCTTCACTAATGCACTCTTGGTTATGCGGGATTCACGTTATAATGTCCCCAACAGTTGGAACTTTTGTCCCCCTGTAGTGTAGACTATACCGTAAAGACGGTGACAGTGACACCCACACCATATAACAAAATATGAGGGTGTCGGGCACACCCCTAGATACCTCATTGTGGCAATGTAGTATTTCGGTGTTTTATGCTTGCCAATGCGGTGTTTCTAGGGTATCCTGTAGGCCCTATGTAAAATGACCCCACGGGGTGGCGGAACATTCGAGCAAAACGAAAAAGCAACGACGGTTAGTTGACACCGTCTGAAATAAGCCAAACTATTACCTAGCTTTGTTTTGAAATTTATTAGAAACTTTAATTAAAAATACGGGGGTGTATTGAGCCAGCCTGTAGTCTAGGGTGTGCCTGCCACTGTGTGGGGTACATAAGTTCCAAGTGGTGGGGACATTATAACGTGAATCCCGCATTATACTCTTGTAGTTTCTCGGAGTCGATGATGTGATCGGTTTTCATCGTTTGAATTGTCATTTGTGCCTTAAGAATTTTCTTAACACGCTGGTCTAGGCAGCCAGTTTACGTTGGGTTGTATCGCTATAATAGGAAACTCTTTGTTATATACGTGTTTTGTTGTCTAGTAAAGATTTTGCTGACATTACGCAAGCTATTTAAAAGACAAGCTCTGCTTTATTATTTCAGGAAGACATATTTCTAGATAATCATGCACACATAATTCGAATAGTTTTAGCCAACATTACACAAACACTCGAACAGGTTTATTCTGTTCTATTAGTTTGAAACACATACTTCCAAATAATTGTTCTCACAAAATTTGAAGTATTTTTGCTGACATTTACACGCACACTCAAAGGTTAATTCTGCTTTTTTAGCTCGAGGAGATATATCAAAATAATTAAGAATGCAGAATTCGAACTAAATTTTCCTGACATCACACAAACACTCCAAAGGTTATTTTAACTCCATTAGCTCAGAAGATACTTTCCAAATTATTATGTTTACGACGTATAATATATTTTTGCAAAAAAAATAACGCATACACAATTCGTAATTCAGGGAGTAAGAACTTAAATTTTTCTGGAGAGTGCCGAACGGGTTGAAGTTTGGATCGACTTGTACTTTTGTGTATATCAGACGAAAACGGATAAGGAAGCACAAACCGATCCGTCGTTAAGCCAGCACGAAGACGGACTGAAAAAACGGTTTATACTGCACAGGATCATTATTATTTCAGTTTTAATGTTCAGCAGTCTCAAATATAATTTTATCTTCCAAATTACATTTTAGAAGAATTCTATATTTGTTAAGTAACATGGGAGTAACAGTATATGTAATATTTTAGATAACTTCAATATATAATTCACGCACCAAACCACTTTGGCAGTAACGTAAATTTTTGTGTCATAGAAGTGCGAAAATGAATCGGGAAACATTATTAACAAAGACGCATCAGTATGTTGTTAAATGTTTCTGTATATGTTTGACTGCAACCTCAAGCAGAACAGGGTTTCAGACTAAAGGTGTGTTCATACTCGCTCAAACTTTTTCTTCAAATTTTGAACCCAAAATTTGACTTCAAATGTTGATAAACTTTTGATAAAAATTTGAGGGTGATGTTTAAAACAAAATTGCGATTTTTCAAAATTTGAGATCGAAATTTGAGCTTAATTTTTTCCATGCAATATATCTCGTCGATGCTTAACTACAGGAATAGCCTTAAAAAGTCTGAATAGTGTTTACACTTGCAAATGTACCAAACATAGTAAAAATGTTTTCTAATTTTAATCAAAATTTGAGCTCAAATTTAGATAAAAATAATGCAAAAAGTTTGAGAGTGTGAACACGCCTTAGAAGATTTTTTGTGCGCTAGGCTAAAGTACCATTTTCTATTTTAATTATTATACAAAATATAAATTGAGGGCTTTTTTTCTTTTTAGTGCCCTACATCAGAGAAATACAAAATTTTTGTATTAAACCAACGAAAAAGAAGGATAACGCATCCTAGCATTTTATATATTAATAGAGGCATCGAAATTACATAGCTACTAGGTTGTCCACCATCAATTACTCTTTGTGTAGGTTTGTTCATTTTTGATCTACTTTCCATGGTAGTTGAGAATTCGCTGAGCCAAGAAAACGTTTCTGTATATTAGCATTGCATGGTAATTAGAAACGATATGCAATTTTTTGATTAATAAACTAGGCGTTGTTCTGTGTCAAAGTTTGTTTATAATGCACTAAAATCTACATTAATATTTTATAAACAAAATTTTAAGTATTTTTAATAGGTAGCTTAAAACAAAAAAGTGCGAAGTGTTTGAAATATAATTCATTAACTTCGTAGATTAATACAATAATAGTGGGGAGATATCGAGATAGTGCTGTCGAGTTTCGATGCGAAATCATAGTGTTAAATTCCACTGCGCCATTCAAAGCTATGAAATTTGTTGATTAATCAAGTCTTTAGAATTGGACACCATGTTGCATATTGCATTGTTCTTAACACATTGCATGACTTTGAAAGAAGAACATCAATATGTGCGCTTGTGTATTTAGGCGTGAAAGACATGTTTTGGTCAGGATAAACTTTGATAAAAATTGATCCGTAATTTCGTGTTCGAATTTTTATCAACATCATTCTTTTGCGAGTATATTTGCAATACATTCTATTTCAGTTTTTTTCGGGCCAATGACAACCGTGTATGCTCGGATGAATAATTAGGTGAGAGTGGCGATTAGGAGTACCATATATGGGACAACTATGTTGAACGGTTGCTAGGCATAAATGACGCTGCTTATCCATCACAATCTTACTATTACATCGACATGAAACTCGAACAACTGTAGACTGCTGTGATACGTTGTTGTTCAAAAGAAAAGCTATCCTTAAATCCTCACAAAAATTCCGATCCTTGCTTACTTTTCAACAGCCGAGTTTGTGTTGTATTTTATAACTGATGACTTACACATTTTTCACAAAAGAAATGAAAATTTGTATAGGCGAAAGTAGTTGTCACTCTGTCATTATTGCATTCACATGAACCTGGAAGCAACTATAGACTGCTGTGATACGTTGTTCAAAAGAAAAACTATGCTTAGACCCTCGCAAAAATTCCGATCCATGCTTACTTTTCAACAGCCGAGTTTGTGTTGTATTTTAAGAATAATGACTTACACATTTCACAAAAGAAATGATAATTTGTATAGGCGAAAGTTGTCACTCTGTCACTATTGCATTCGCATGAAGCTCGAACAACTATAGACTGCTGTGATACGTTGTTCAAGAGTAAAACTATGCTTAAACCCTCGCAGAAATTCCGATCCATGCTTACGTTTCAACAGCCGAGTTTGTGTTGTATTTTATGACTATTGACTTACACATTTCACAAAAGAAACGATAATTTGTATAGGCGAAAGTTGTCACTCTGTCACTATTGCATCCACATGAAGCTCGAACAACTATAGACTGCTGTGATACGTTGTTGTTCACGAGAAAAGCTATGCTTAAATCCTCGCAAAAATTTTGATTTATGCTTACTTTTCAACAGCCGAGATTGTGTTGTATTTTACTTTTGCTGACTTACACGTATCGCAAAAGAAATGATAATTTATAGAGGCGAAAGCTATCAGCTTGTCACTATTGCATCAGGCGTGAACGCGAAGCAACTATAGACTGCCGTGATACGTTGTCCAAAAGAAAAAAGTATGCTCAGACCCTCGTAGAACTTCCGATCAATGCTTAATTTTCAACAGCCGAGTTTGTGTTGTATTTTATATTTGATGACTTACACATTTCACAAAAGAAATGATAATTTGTATAGGCAAAAGTTGTAACTTTCTTTCACTATTGCGTTCACATGAAGCGCGTTCAATTATAGACCGTTATGACACGTTGTTCAAGAGAAAAACTACGCTCAAGCCCTCACAGAAATTTTGATTTATGCTTACCTTTCAACAGCCGAGTTCTGGTGTTGTATTTTATTTTTGCTGACTAACACGTTTCGCAAAGAAAATGATAATTTGTATAGGCAAAGTAGCTGTCACTCTGTCACTACTGCATCAGCATGAAGCTCGAACAACTATAGACTGCTGTGATACGTTGTTGTCCAAGAGAAAAACTATGCTTAGACCCTCGCAGATATTGCGATCAATGCGTAATTTTCAACAGCCGAGTTTGTGTTGTATTCTATGTTTGATGACTTACACATTTCGCAAAGAAATGATAATTTATAAAGCCGAAAGCTGTCACTATCTATTACTTTTATCTGTGTGAAGCTTGTACAACCATAGACCGTTGTGACACGTTGTTCAAGAAAAACTATGCTCAATCACTCACAGAAATTTTGATTTATGCTTACTTTTCAACAGCCGAGTTTGTGTTCCATTTTACATTTGCTGACTTACACATATCGCAAAAGAAATGATAATTTGTAAAGGCGAAAGCTGTCACTATCTTACTTTTATCGGTGTGAAGCTTGTACAACCATAGACCGTTGTGACACGTTGTTCAAGAGAAAAAACTATGCTAAATCGCTCACAGAAATTCTGATTTTTGCTTACTTTTCGACAGCCGAGTTTGTGTTGTATTTTACTTTTGCTGACTTACACATTTCACAAAAGAAATGATAATTTGTATAGGCAAAAGTTATCAATCTGTCACTATTGCATCCACATGAAGCTCGAACAACTATAGACTGCTGTGATACGTTGTTAAAGAAATAACTATACCTAAACCCTCACAAAAATTCCGATCCATGCTTACTTTTCAACAGCCGAGTTTGTGTTGTATTTTACGTTTAATGACTTACACATTTCACAATAGAAATGACAATTTGTATAGGCGAAAGTTGTCACTCTGTCACTATTGCATCCACATGAAGCTCGAACAACTATAGACTGCTGTGCTACGTTGTTGTTCAAGAGAAAAAGCTACGTTTAAACCCTCACAAAAATTCCGATCCATGCTTACTTTTCAACAGCCGAGTTTGTGTTGTATTTTTTGTTCGATTACTTACACATTTCACAAAAGAAATGATAATTTGTATAAGCGAAAGTTGTTACTCTGTCACTATTGCATCCGCATGAAGCGCGAACAACTATAGACTGTTGTGATACGTTGTTCAAGAGAAAAACTATGCTTAAACCCTCGCAGAAATTTCGATCCATGCTTACTTTTCAACAGCCGAGTTTGTGTTGTATTTTATGTTTGATGATTTACACATTTCACAATAGAAATGACAATTTGTATAGGCGAAAGTTGTCACTCTGTCACTATTGCATCCGCATGAAGCGCGAACAACTATAGACTGCTGTGATACGTTGTTGTTCAAGAGAAAAGCTACGCTTAAACTCTCGCAGAAATTGCGATCCATGCTTACTTTTCAACAGCCGAGTTTGTGTTGTATTTTACTTTTGCTGACTTACACGTAGCTCAAAAGAAATGATAATTTATAAAGGCGAAAGCTGTCACTATCTTACTTTTATCGGTGTGAAGCTCGTACAACCATAGACCGTTATGACACGTAGTTCAAGAAACTATGCTCAAGCCCTCACAGAAATTTTGATTTATGCTTACTTTTCAACAGCCGAGTTTGTGTTGTATTTTACTTTTGCTGACTTACACGTATCGCAAAAGAAATGACAATTTGTAGAGGCGAAAGTAGTTGTCACTTTGTCACTATTGCATCAGCATGAACCTCGAACAATTTTAGACTGCCGTGATACGTTGTCCAAAAGAGAGAGGTTATGCTCAGACCCTCGTAGAAATTCCGATCAATGCTTAATTTTCAACAGCCGAGTTTGTGTTGTATTTTATGTTTGATTACTTACACATTTCACAAAATAAATGATAATTTGTATAGGCGAAAGTTGTCACTCTGTCACTATTGCATCCTCATGAAGCTCGAACAACTATAGACTGTTGTGATAAGTTGTTGTTTTAAAAGAGTAAAACTGAGAAATTAAACCCTCGCAGAAATTTCGATCCATGCTTACTTTTCAACAGCCGAGTTTGTGTTGTATTTTACGTTTAATGACTTACACATTTCACAATAGAAATGACAATTTGTATAGGCGAAAGTTGTCACTCTGTCACTATTGCATTCACATGAAGCTCGGACAACGTATCACAGCAGTCTATAGTTGTCACCGATAATTTTATGTCCCTGTACTTCGTTCAGTTACGTATTGCTACAACTATAGACTGCTGTGATAGTTGTTCGAGCTTCATGTGAATGCAATAGTGACAGAGTGACAACTTTCGCCTATACAAATTGTCATTTCTATTGTGAAATGTGTAAGTCATTAAACGTAAAATACAACACAAACTCGGCTGTTGAAAAGTAAGCATGGATCGAAATTTCTGCGAGGGTTTAAGCATAGTTTTACTCTTGAACAACGTATCACAACAGTCTATAGTTGTTCGCGCTTCATGCGGATGCAATAGTGACAGAGTGACAACTTTCGCCTATACAAATTATCATTTATTTTGTGAAATGTGTAAGTAATCAAACATAAAATACAACACAAACTCGGCTGTTGAAAATTAAGCATTGATCGGAATTTCTACGAGGGTCTGAGCATAGTTTTTCTTTTGGACAACGTATCACGGCAGTCTATAGTTGTTCGAGGTTCATGCTGATGCAATAGTGACAAAGTGACAACTACTTTCGCCTCTACAAATTGTCATTTCTTTTGCGATACGTGTAAGTCAGCAAAAGTAAAATACAACACAAACTCGGCTGTTGAAAAGTAAGCATGAATCAAAATTTCTGTGAGGGCTTGAGCATAGTTTCTTGAACTACGTGTCATAACGGTCTATGGTTGTACGAGCTTCGCACCGATAAAAGTAAGTTACTGACAGCTTTCGCCTTTATAAATTATCATTTCTTTTGAGATACGTGTAAGTCAGCAAAAGTAAAATACAACACAATCTCGGCTGTTGAAAAGTAAGCATGGATCGCAATTTCTACGAGGGTTTAAGCGTAGCTTTTCTCTTGAACAACAACGTATCACAGCAGTCTATAGTTGTTCGAGCTTCATGTGAATGCAATAGTGACAGAGTGACAACTTTCGCCTATACAAATTGTCATTTCTATTGTGAAATGTGTAAGTCATTAAACGTAAAATACAACACAAACTCGGCTGTTGAAAAGTAAGCATGGATCGAAATTTCTGCGAGGGTTTAAGCATAGTTTTTCTCTTGAACAACGTATCACAACAGTCTATAGTTGTTCGCGCTTCATGCGGATGCAATAGTGACAGAGTAACAACTTTCGCTTATACAAATTATCATTTCTTTTGTGAAATGTGTAAGTAATCAAACATAAAATACAACACAAACTCGGCTGTTGAAAAGTAAGCATGGATCGAAATTTCTGCGAGGGTTTAAACGTAGCTTTTCTCTTGAACAACAACGTATCAAAGCAGTCTATAGTTGTTCCTGCTTCATGCGGATGCAATAGTGACAGAGTGACAACTTTCGCCTATACAAATTGTCATTTGTATTGTGAAATGTGTAAGTCATCAAACATAAAATACAACACAAACTCGGCTGTTGAAAAGTAAGCATGGATCGAAATTGCTGCGAGGGTTTAAGTATAGTTTTTCTCTTGAACAACGTATCACAACAGTCTATAGTTGTTCGAGGTTCATGCTGATACAATAGTGACAAAGTGACAACTTTCGCATCTACAAATTATCATTTCTTTTGCGATATGTGTAAGTCAGCAAAAGTAAAATACAACACAAACTCGGCTGTCGAAAAGTAAGCAAAAATAAGAATTTCTGTGAGCGATTGAGCATAGTTTTTTCTCTTGAACAACGTGTCACAACGGTCTATGGTTGTACAAGCTTCACACCGATAAAAGTAAGATAGTGACAGCTTTCGCCTTTATAAATTATCATTTCTTTTGCGATATGTGTAAGTCAGCAAATGTAAAATAGAACACAAACTCGGCTGTTGAAAAGTAAGCATAAATCAAAATTTCTGTGAGTGATTGAGCATAGTTTTTTCTTGAACAACGTGTCACAACGGTCTATGGTTGTACAAGCTTCACACCGATAAAAGTAAGATAGTGACAGCTTTCGGCTTTATAAATTATCATTTCTTTGCGAAATGTGTAAGTCATCAAACATAGAATACAACACAAACTCGGCTGTAGAAAAGTACGCATGGATCGCAATATCTGCGAGGGCTTAAGCATAGCTTTTCTCTTGAACAACAACGTATCACAGCAGTCTATAGTTGTTCGAGCTTCATGTGGATGCAGTAGTGACAGATTGACAACTTTTGCCTATACAAATTATCATTTCTTTTGTGAAATGTGTAAGTCAGCAAATATAAAATACAACACCAACTCGGCTGTTGAAAGGTAAGCATAAATTAAAATTCCTGTGAGGGCTCGAGCGTAGTTTTTCTCTTGAACAACGTGTCACAACGGTCTATAGTTGATCGCGCTTCATGTGAATGCAATAGTGAAAGAGTGACAACTTTTGCCTATACAAATTATCATTTCTTTTGTGAAATGTGTAAGTCATCAAATATAAAATACAACACAAACTCGGCTGTTGAAAATTAAGCATTGATCGGAATTTCTACGAGGGTCTGAGCATAGTTTTTCTTTTGGACAACGTATCACGGCAGTCTATAGTTGTTCGGGGTTCATGCTGATGCAATAGTGACAAAGTGACAACTGCTTTCGCCTCTACAAATTATCATTTCTTTTGCGATACGTGTAAGTCAGCAAAAGTAAAATACAACACAAACTCGGCTGTTGAAAAGTAAGCATAAATCAAAATTTTTGTGAGGATTTAAGTATAGCTTTTCTCTTGAACAACAACGTATCACAGCAGTCTATAGTTGTTCGAGCTTCATGTGAATGCAATAGTGACAGAGTGACAACTTTCGCCTATACAAATTATCGTTTCTTTTGTGAAATGTGTAAGTCAACAGTTATAAAATACAACACAAACTCGGCTGTTGAAACGTAAGCATGGATCGGAATTTTTGCGAGGATTTAAGTATAGCTTTCTCTTCAACAACAACGTATCACAGCAGTCTATAGTTGTTCGAGCTTCATGTGAATGCAATAGTGACAGAGTGACAACTTTCGCCTATACAAATTATCATTTCTTTTGTGAAATGTGTAAGTCATCAGTTTTAAAATACAACACAAACTCGGCTGTTTAAAAGTAAGCATGGATCGGAATTTTTGTGAGGATTTAAGTATAGCTTTTCTCTTGAACAACAACGTATCACAGCAGTCTATAGTTGTTCCAGCTTCATGTGAATGCAATAATGACAGAGTGACAACTTTCGCCTATACAAATTTTCATTTCTTTTGTGAAATGTGTAAGTCATCAGTTATAAAATACAACACAAACTCGGCTGTTGAAAAGTAAGCAAGGATCGGAATTTTTGTGAGGATTTAAGGATAGCTTTTCTTTTGAACAACAACGTATCACAGCAGTCTACAGTTGTTCGAGTTTCATGTCGATGTAATAGTAAGATTGTGATGGATAAGCAGCGTCATTTATGCCTAGCAACCGTTCAACATAGTTGTCCCAAACATATATGACTCCTAATCGCCACTCTCACCTAATTATTCATCCGAGCATACACGGTTGGCATCTGCCCTAAAAAAACTGAAATAGAATGTATTGCAAATATACTCGCAAAAGAATGATGTTGATAGCAAATCGAACACGAAATTACGGATCATCTCCATCAAGTTTATCCTGACCAAAACATGTCTTTCACGCCTAAATACACAAGCGCACATATTGATGTTCTTCTTTCAAAGTCATGCAATGTGTTAAGAACAATGCAATATGCAACATGGTGTCCAATTCTAAAGACTTGATTAATCAACAAATTTCATAGCTTTGAATGGCGCAGTGGAATTTAACACTATTTTCGCATCGAAACTCGACAGCACTATCTCGATATCTCCCCACTATTATTGTATTAATCTACGAAGTTAATGAATTATATTTCAAACACTTCGCACTTTTTTGTTTTAAGCTACCTATTAAAAATACTTAAAATTTTGTTTATAAAATATTAATGTAGATTTTAGTGCATTATAAACAAACTTTGACACAGAACAACGCCTAGTTTATTAATCAAAAAATTGCATATCGTTTCTAATTACCATGCAATGCTAATATACAGAAACGTCTCGGTCAGCGAATTCTCAACTACCATGGAAAGTAGATCAAAAATGAACAAACCTACACAAAGAGTAATTGATGGTGGACAACCTAGTAGCTATGTAATTTCGATGCCTCTATTAATATATAAAATGCTAGTATGCGTTATCCTTCTTTTTCGTTGGTTTAATACAAAAATTTTGTATTTCTCTGATGTAGGGCACTAAAAAGAAAAAAAGCCCTCAATTTATATTTTGTATAATAATTAAAATAGAAAATGGTACTTTAGCCTAGCGCACAAAAAATCTTCTAAGGCGTGTTCACACTCTCAAACTTTTTGCACCAATTTTGATCTAAATTTGAGCTCAAATTTTGATTAAAATTAGAAAACATTTTTACTATGTTTGGTACATTTGCAAGTGTAAACACTATTCAGACTTTTTAAGGCTATTCCTGTAGTTAAGCATCGACGAGATATATTGCATGGAAAAAATTAAGCTCAAATTTCGATCTCAAATTTTGAAAAATCGCAATTTTGTTTTAAACATCACCCTCAAATTTTTATCAAAAGTTTATCAACATTTGAAGTCAAATTTTGGGTTCAAAATTTGAAGAAAAAGTTTGAGCGAGTATGAACACACCTTTAGTCTGAAACCCTGTTCTGCTTGAGGTTGCAGTCAAACATATACAGAAACATTTAACAACATACTGATGCGTCTTTGTTAATAACGTTTCCGATTCATTTTCGCACTTCTACGACACAAAAATTTACGTTACTGCCAAAGTGGTTTGTGTGAATTATATATTGAAGTTATCTAAAATATTACATATACTGTTACTCCCATGTTACTTAACAAATATAGAATTCTTCTAAAATGTAATTTGGAAGATAAAATTATATTTGAGACCGCCGAATATTAAACCTAGAATAATGATCCTGTGCAGAATAAACCGTTTTTTCAGTCCGTCTTCGTGCTGGCTTAACGACGGATCGGTTTGTGCTTCCTGATCCGTTTTCGTCTGATATACACAAAAGTACAAGTCGATCCAAACTTCAACCCGTTCGGCACTCTCCAGAAAAATTTAAGTTCTTAACTCCCCCTAATTACGAATTGTGTATGCGTTATTTTTTTGCAAATATATTATACGTCGTAAACATAATAATTTGGAAGTATCTTCTGAGCTAATGGAGTTAAAATAACCTTTGGAGTGTTTGTGTGATGTCAGGAAAATTTAGTTCGAATTCTGCATTCTTAATTATTTTGATATATCTCCTCGAGCTAAAAAAGCAGAATTAACCTTTGAGTGTGCGTGTAAATGTCAGCAAAAATACTTCAAATTTTGTGAGAACAATTATTTGGAAGTATGTGTTTCAAACTAATAGAACAGAATAAACCTGTTCGAGTGTTTGTGTAATGTTGGCTAAAACTATTCGAATTATGTGTGCATGATTATCTAGAAATATGTCTTCCGAAATAATAAAGCAGAGCTTGTCTTTTAAATAGCTTGCGTAATGTCAGCAAAATCTTTACTAGACAACAAAACACGTATATAACAAAGAGTTTCCTATTATAGCGATACAACCCAACGTAAACTGGCTGCCTAGACCAGCGTGTTAAGAAAATTCTTAGGCACAAATGACAATTCAAACGATGAAAACCGATCACATCATCGACTCCGAGAAACTACAAGAGTATAATGCGGGATTCACGTTATAATGTCCCCACCACTTGGAACTTATGTACCCCACACAGTGGCAGGCACACCCTAGACTACAGGGTGTCTTAGACACCCCTGTATTTTTAATTAAAGTTTCTAATAAATTTCAAACAAAGCTAGGTAATAGTTTGGCTTATTTCAGACGGTGTCAATGAACCGTCGTTGCTTTTTCGTTTTGCTGAATGTTCCGCCACCCCGTGGGGTCATTTTACATAGGGCCTACAGGATACCCTAGAAACACCGCATTGGCAAGCATAAAACACCGAAATACTACATTGCCACAATGAGGTATCTAGGGGTGTGCCCGACACCCTCATATTTTGTTATATGGTGTGGGTGTCACTGTCACCGTCTTTACGGTATAGTCTACACTACAGGGGGACAAAAGTTCCAACTGTTGGGGACATTATAACGTGAATCCCGCATAACCAAGAGTGCATTAGGGAAGAGTATGACACTTCCCTGCACTCACATATAAACCCGTGTTTGATGTCGTTTTCGGCCTGACCCCCCCCACTCCGGGGACAGCCCCCCCAGTTTCTGGGGGGGGGGTAGGTCGGACCCCCTAATTTTTGGGAGGGTATTATGTGAAGCGATATTTCTATAATTTGAACGGTTTTAGTTATTTCATAATTACGACTTCACATAATACCCCCCAAAAATTGGAGGGTCCGACCTGCCCCCCCCCAGAAACGAGGGGGGCCGACCGACCCCTCCCCCCTTCCAGAAACTGGGAGGATCATGGCATCTCGACCCCCCCCCCCCAGAAACTGGGGGGTCAGGCCGAAAACGCCCGTGACATCAACACGGGTTCATGTGGATGCAGGGAAGTGTCATACTCTTCCCTAATGCACTCTTGGTATAACCAAGTATCATACTCCTGTGCAGAATTTTTATTATGAAATCGTGATACTAAACATAAGCGTTTACATACATATAAGCGACATTATGAACAAATGTTTCATGCACAAACCAAATTATATGCCAATTCTGTGTTAAGTATCGCACTGATCATGATTTGTCTATTTTATAAAAACTATTTCAAGCGATTGTGAACTTTCGAAACTGAATGAAAAAGTTTAACCTAAGATATTGCTAGCGAAGTAAAAAACATGAATTTGATGAAATTTGATGAAACAATGAATTTTAACTAAAAACTAGCTTTTTTCAAGTAGTACTGTTAATGATTTGCCGACTATAAACTGGGTCAAGTGATTATGACTTACAAAATTGCACTGGAAAATTAACCATAAGACGTTTCAGCGAAGTGAAAAAAACATGGATTAATTTAACTAAAAATTAGCTTCTTTCAAGCACGGTTTTTTCGATTTTGCTTGAGTTAAATGTTAGACAAGATTACGTTATTTTATTTTGCATTATATACATATATCTTACATACATATTATATACATATATTACATATTATATATTACATATTATATACATACTTACATATTATATACATATATTTTTGCATTATATATCTTGTTATGTACATTTTTAATTTGTTTTTCAGACATCGGATATGAATGTCGGACGTGTCCTTCGCTTCAAAGTCCAGTTAACGGTAGCGTATCGTATATTGGAGAAAATAGCGAGCTTATCGGTGGCACACTTGCACAATTCAGCTGCAATAATGATTTGTTACTTATCAACGGAAGCAAACTATTACAATGCGACGGTAACGCTGGACAATGGAATGGAACCGAACCTATTTGTACAAGTTAGAGCAGGACAAATAGTTTTCATATCATCGAAACATTTAAAATTTTAAAATTTAGAAATTTAAAAACACTGTGAAACGTGGAATTAGCTTATTGAACAATAACAAAAGTCTAAGTTATGTGGTCGAGCAGTAAACGAACTCCTTTATTAAAAGAAAACATTCTGTATTTTATACAACTTTCCAAAATGCAATAAATTTGAACAAAATGCAACCAATCTGATAAAAATGTTATGATTTGGAGCATAATGTCTCAACAGTTAAAACAAAATGTATTAGATGTTTTTATGTAATTTACTAATAGTCGCAGGAAGAGTATGGCACATTATAAGCGAATATAAGGAAGAAAAACTATTATTTAGAAGAAATTCAGAAAAAGGGATTCAATACCATGTTAGCTTTGCTTAGATATGTCTTAATTACAAAAATAATATTATGAATAAGCAATTAAGTTTGTCGCTGTAAATTATGTTTTTTATAAATATTGAACCTGATTCATAAATTCAACTCTCATAACGCCAACCGATAAAAAATAAGAAACCGATCATTTCTGACTGATTCGACTAAATTTTTATTAGTCTATTAACCTCGAGTTACATTGATAAGAATTGCATTTAAATTTTGGGCAAAGTTGTATCTGTGACGACCACGTTTTGATTACTGCAAGTTTTAATCCTCGCAAACGACGGTAGATGAACTTATTATTTTGTTGTAAATTGGCTAGATACGGTTTATAGTTCCAAGTATGAAGCTATATTTTCTGCTACAATAACACGCGAGTAAACTTAGGGTGACTCCACCAAACATTCAAACTCAAACATCACATTTGTAATTTTGCATCAAAATTGTTGCTGAACGCTTTTGGTCAATTAAAGTTCGGCGCAAACAATTCGGGAACACACTGCTAACGGTAGAAATCTAGCATTTTGTGTTCGCGAAAATTCAATTAAAATTACCCAAATTTTTGAGAACGAAAAAGTGTCGAATTTGAATTAAAACGGTTTGTTCGCGAACGCTAATAGCTTAGCTGTAAGATCGATTTAGTTGTGACGTCGTTTTTGCATTAAATTTGTCGTAAACACGTTCAATCCTATTTATTATAATTTTAAACAATTTATAAATGCTTGAATCTCTATATTTATAGCGATACTGCCTAAAATAATGTGAATCTTGCAAAAATATAGAATCACAAGGATTCTTATAGGAACACGAGAACTTCGTGAATAAGAGACTGAATCCTTTAAAGATATAGAATAAATCTCCAACCGATGTGTATCACCTTTGCAAGACGATAAAGACTTTAGGAAAACAACGCATTCACGAATATTGTATAGTTGCGAAAGTACTATCGCTTTTCTGCTACAATAATACGCGAGTAAACTTAAGGTGACTCCACCAAACATTCAAACTCAAACTTTTTCGTTCTCAAATTTTTTGTTCTCATAAATTAGGGTAATTTTACTTGAATTTTCGTGAATACAAAATGCTATATTTCAACAGCGAGCAGTGGGTTCGCGAAAATTCAAGTAAAATCAAACAAATTTTTGAGAACGAAATATTGTCGAATTTGGATTAAAACGGTTTGTTCGCGAACACTAACAGCTAACCTATAAGATCGATTTACTTGTGACGGCATTTTTGCATTAAACTTGTTCGCGAACACTGAATAATCTAAATTTAAATAATTAGGCATTAGGAAACGGAATTTCTGCAAATTGAAAACGCAGAAATTCTAACCGAACCAAAGTGTAATTTATGGCACTTGGGTTTGATTTTACCAATTTTTGGGTTGGCGAACAAGTGCATGGAGTTCAGCCTTTTTTCGTAACAAGCCTTTGCGATTCAATTATTGGTTATTGGCAAAAATGGATTGTTGTTGGGGTCTCCTTAACTTTACTCATGCATAATATGTGCTATCAAGACGACACTGCATGAAGTCAGTCTTTGCTGCATTCAGACGTGTGCAACGAGCTAACAATCGTCAACGCGAATCTTACAATTGACGAACAAACGAAAAGCGTAACTGCAACGTGTTACAACGATTACTACTTTGATAATGGGACAAGAGTTACTCATACGTTCAATTGTGAAATTCCTGACTCATGGCCAGATCCATTGCCTGGTTGCGTTCCGCTGTGCAAAACAATGGTTCCAAATGTTAACGATCAACCAAGTAGTTATATATAATAATTAAACATTATATAACTTTTAAGTTACTTAAATTTTATACTCAATTACTATATATCATACATGCCGACGGTCGGTCATGCCAGGGGGGTAGAGGCCCCCACGGGGGGGCGTGGGTCGCGGCCATCTCAGGGAGGTAACCCCCCTTGGCCGGCCAAATTTGTCTAGGGGGGTCGGTCTCGTGAGGACCTTTTTATCGTCTATTTTAGTGCTATTGTAGTGCTGAGTTCGTGGTTAATCCACCGTGGACCATAGCAGACATTCAATGTCTAAATCTAGTTAGTATATAAATAAGTATTTCGGTTAACTTTTATTTCAGGGAATGACGTCTTTGAACAAAAAGCATTCCACAAATTTACAGCTGCATATGCACCACTAGCAACAAGCAGGCACAATTTGCGAAAGGTTTGTGCTGCGCACCCCCGGGGGGGGGGTGCTGCGCACCCCCTGTTGGGGCAACGCCCCCCCTGGACTTTTCGGCCTCAGGGGGGGTCCGGACCTCAGGGGAGGTTACCCCCCTATCCCCCCGGCCGGCATGTATGACTATATATATTAAGTTAAATATATATTATATATTATGAGTAATTTAAATTTACCTTGAACCTACACTGTTATTTATTATACATGATTTAATTTAAATTAAATCCGTATATACTATATAACAACACCACATAATACATTTTCTCACATCAAACACAAACCTGTGTATATAGAATGATTTCTGAATTAATACAAATATTGTCTGAGACACAAAGTGGATGTTTTGGCGAAACATCAGCAATGATTCAATCACACTTGAAACCATCTATAATGTTTATATTACACATATCATCTAAATTATTTGCTGTATAATTGTAAAAGCGGAGGCATTTTAAAATTTTTCAATAAAGCTCAAAGGAGGAAGAAAGCTTTCGGTGGTCTATCACTAACATGCTAAAATGCATAATCATCGAAACTGTGGCTGGTTCGTAATAAATTGTTTGCTTAAAATTTATAAAAGCGGAGGAATTTCAAATTTGTTCAATAAAGCTGAAAGGAACAAAAAACTTTCAGTTGTCAATCACTCGCATACTAAAATACATACTGATCGAAACTGTGGCTAGTGCATAATAAAATATTTGCTAAAACATATAAAAGCGGAGGTCTTTCAAATTTGTTCAGTAACCCTGAAAGAAGCAAGAAAGATTTCGGTGGTCAATCACACGCATACTAAAATACCTACTGATCGAAACTGTGGCTGGTCCATAATAAATTATTTGCTTAAAATTTATAAAAGCGGAGTACTTTCAAATTTGTTCAATAAAGTTGAAAGGAACAAGAAAGCTTTCGGTGGTCAATCACTCACATTCTAACATATATAATGATCGAAACTGTGGCTGGTTCATAATAAGTTATAAAAGCGGAATACTTTTAAATTTGTTCATTAAAGCTGAAAGAAGCGTGAAAGCTTTCGGTGGTTATTCACTCACATATATACTAAAATACATACTGATCGAAACTGTGGCTGGTTCATAATAAATTATAAAAGCGGAATACTTTTAAATTTGTTCAATAAAGCTGAAAGAAGCGTTAAAGCTTTCGGTGGTCAATCACTCACATTCTAACATATATAATGATCGAAACTGTGGCTGGTTCATAATAAGTTATAAAAGCGGAATACTTTAAAATTTGTTCAATAAGTTGAAAGTAACATGAAAGCTTTCGGTGGTCAATCACTCACATTCTAACATATATAATGATCGAAACTGTGGCTGGTTCATAATAAGTTATAAAAGCGGAGTACTTTCAAATTTGTTCAATAAAGTTGAAAGGAACAAGAAAGCTTTCGGTGGTCAATCACTCACATTCTAACATATATAATGATCGAAACTGTGGCTGGTTCATAATAAGTTATAAAAGCGGAATACTTTTAAATTTGTTCAATAAAGCTGAAAGGAGCGTGAAAGCTTTCGGTGGTTATTCACTCACATATATACTAAAATACATACTGATCGAAACTGTGGCTGGTTCATAATAAATTATAAAACCAGAGGACTTTCAAATTTATTTAATAAAGCTGAAATGAACAAGAAAGCTTTCGGTGGGCAATCACTCACATAGCAAAATACATACTGCATCGATGTGGCGCCTGGTCCATAGCGTTAGACGCCAAGCAATACACGGTCAATCGAGGCATTATTATACCAAAAGTATACGCAATGTTACACGAGATATATAGTTATAAATTTGAGCATGAAGTAGTTAACAAGCATATTATATAAATCCACTGTCTGTTATTCATAGTTTAAACTGGTCTATTTTATATAATACTGCTCACACAGCGTTTTACTTAATTTCAGATATCTCCGAATGTATTGTAACATGTGATTTTTTGTCATCAGATGGCCAGCTAAATATCTCATATGTTGGATCTGATATTTTGCTAGCTGGAACAGTTGCAGCATTTAAATGCACTAACGATAGCCGCTTGATAGGAGCCGACAACATGTCGTGTCAAAGTGATGGTACATGGAGCAATTCTTTGCCAACTTGCGAAAGTATGTTGCTCAAATATTATAATGCAGCAACGACAATTAAGACTGTAAAAAATCTAGTCTGTTTCTCTGTATAAATGCAAAATTAAGATTGTATTAATGCCGCACGTTTAAACTCAGCGTTGTTTGCAGTCAGAATTAATAAAATAAAAAGCCATGGCCAATATTTGTAACTAAACATTGATTATTTAGGCTAAAACGCATTCCGTAAAAGCAATGTAAGCGCTCATTAGTTAGTTACCTCATTGAAACGAGTTTAGGTTAAAAAGTTTTAAAGCTGTTAATATGGGATACTTGTAACTCTATCTGGCTTGATTTTACACTGAATATGAAATTGCAAACACAAAACTCATACTGAAACAAGTCCAAAACGCGACTTACATTAAGATTTTGTTGCCAAAATAAATTAAAGCTAGTCGAGTCCAAAAGCATGACGTAATGAAAGCGAACGCTTTAAGCAAATCAGTTTAAAGCGAGATAACCGATTTGAATTAGCTATAATTTGAGCTCGATTGAATTTTATATCTCAACTCTAAACGTTCCAAAAATTATAGCCAAATTATTTGTGGTCGTATCTTGTAGTAGTTCACGCTAATACTGATAAAGCGACATTTTTTTCCGGAAAACACTAAACATTCTTAAAGCATTATCGCAATGTCTGTTCGCTTTTTTTACAACAAGCTCAAGAAATTTTATGTAGGCAGATTTTCCCATTCTCACACCTATTCAGGCACGTAACTACCGCAGCATAAAGGAGATACAAATTTCTTCATTGTCAAACCTTTGGGGTCCGTCTAAATGCCCATCCGAATTTATTCAATTAGGAGACATAAGTCTGTTGTACATTTATTCTATATATCTCAACCTGACCCGTTGTTTACTTTACCCGTGCGCAAACTTGGGTTATTCTTATGTCAAGTCAGACCGCAATCTCTATACCGATGCTCGCTCACAAATCTTAGTTTCAACTTATGTCCGCGGACACTATTTGCGACACATCAACACTCTGACGCGCTGCTCATATTTAGCATGGCAATTTTGTTACCGCGAACTCTTGTCAGCGTGACTACAGTCGTTTTTTATCGTATACGATTAAACATTCATAAACCGTAAACACAGCTATTCGATCGATTCGTCATGTCATGTGATGAACAAGAACAAGCGAGCGAATTCAGAAAATGTACGCGTACGGCAATTGCGTTCATACGTCAACGATCCCATGTTCGCGTTCGCTAAACTGCGAATACCGATAGCGTAATTATGACCACAAAATTTTTGCATCGTTTTAGTTCGTTATTTCGACAAAAACACAACCATGGAGTAATGCTCTAACGTAGAATCATGCATTAATAGCAGAGGTAAATTCAGCAAAAGTTTTAAAGTGTGATGAAGACACAATTATTCTTTCACTCTGATCGCTTTTCAATCAGTACAATTTAATCAGTCCTACATCGAAATTCTATTGTAACCTAATCTTCCGGATTCAATAATACGTGAGTCCATTTAGGTGCGTACACCAAGGTTGTTTTTTTGTCAATATCACAAATTGACCCGGTTCAGGAATTCGCGTTCACATTTATGCCATTGTTATTCGCATTTTTGTGAACGTGAACATGGGCTCTGCGATATATGAATGGAATTTGCATTCGCGCCTATTTGTCCATTTCACACCTTTGTTCCTATTTATCAAATGACATTCTGAATTACACAGTAATGTTCTTTAATCTATTTGTGCAATCGTTGAATACGAGAAAAACGCGAGTTGTAATCGCATTTTCATTTGTACGCGGTCAGCAACATCGGATGCCAAATTGCAAAATACTGACCGCTAACAGCACCTACGTGTTGTAGCATCACAAACCGTGTACGCGTACATAAGGAAAAATCGTGATTTGTGCGGGTTCGTCGATTTTACGATCATGAACTGACCTAACAAAAGAACAATCCAGGTGTACGCAACTAATTTGGATTCACGCATAAATCTACAGCAGTTCTATTTTCATGTTTCGAAAAAGTCCAGCATCAATAAAGCTATTGTGAGTTCGGGTATAATTACTATTATACATTTATAATTAACCATTTGAGTGCATACTACCGCTACTTCGACTGGCACAACCACAGCTGCTGCTTCAACGACTACAAGTTTAACTATTCACTCCACGTTGTCAACATCAACTGAAATTATTCACTCCACGTTGTCAACATCAACTGAAATTATTCACTCCACGTTGTCAACATCAACTGAAATTATTCACTCCACGTTGTCAACATCAACTGAAATTATACACTCCACGTTGTCAACATCAACTGAAATTATTCACTCAACAGATACAATTACGAATATTGCTTCACAACCTTCGACAGCAACAAGAGAAACAGTTGGATCCAGTAGTAGTCACTTTGAAGAGATTTCGAATACCGTGTCACAATCTTTAAAGACTACCATTAATACACCTAACAAACAGCTACGCGACTTCAAACCTCCGGTATGCGTATATGTCATTTTAATTGGCTTATTTTTTATGTTTAAAATTTATTTTACTATCTCACGGCCCTTGCCATTCCAACTATTTGGCTACTTTTGTTTATGGCATGTAAATTTTTTTGTGATTTCACATTTCGTGAGAAAGTTTATCAAAATCTTATATACACAGCACAGTACATTAGCTGAACTCACATTTGAGAGCAACATAAACCCCACTTTTGGTGTCCTCTTGTCAGCGGAAAGTAGCCAACATCTTGTACTTATTCAAATATATTCTTTTGTTCTTCGAATTTCGATTTCTACAAAAGTAAAATATATTTAATGGTATTTAGCAACATTGAAATGCATTTCATTAACATTAGTAACTATATGTATATTCTCTGCTATTGCGGTTATACTAAACTGATTTTATAACCGTTGGGCCGAAAACCATGGATCACACCAAGCATTAATTCACTCGCCGCTGCTGCGTTAGTTTGAAGTGTTTCACAGAAGCACCATAATTATGAATACAAAATTCACCAATCTTGAAGCTTAGTGACGGTGTCTAGAAACCCACGATAGTCTTTTTATTGGGTTCAGCCAATTGCGAATGCACTTTCAAAGTCCAACTTTTAAGACTGCAATTTAAAGATTCGAATATAGTTTACTTTATACTTTAACCCTTTCCAGCTCAGAGTGAAGTGTACTGTACGCACGCATCATACTGGAATTTTTACATGCACAGCTACGATTGACTAGAACTCATATTTAATGTTTACTACTACTAAATATCTTATGTTAGCTATAGATTTAGCTTCTTGCGGCGAATTGTTGGTAGCTAGCTTTCCGACTTTCCGCCCGATATCTCGGGTATCATTCCATTGGCAATAGAGTGTAAATATCCCAAGACATCATTCAGCATTGCGAAAGCTTTCGGGTATATAAAAATATATTTTTAATTGGTTAATGTCTCAACAACATTCTCTCAAGCATCTTTCAAGATATGTAGATCGCTGCGTACGTAACATACGATTTTCAATACGTACAGAAGACCTTAGTGATCATGTCGCGAAAAAATCGCTGCGTATGTAACATACGATTTTCAATACGTACAGAAGACCTTAGTGATCATGTCGCGAAAAAATCGCTGCGTACGTAACATACGATTTTCAATACGTACAAAAGACCTTAGTGATCATGTCGCGGAAAAATCGCTGCGTACGTAACATACGATTTTCAATACGTACAAAAGACCTTAGTGATCATGTCGCGAAAAAATCGCTGCGTACGTAACATACGATTTTCAATACGTACAGAAGACCTTAGTGATCATGTCGCGAAAAAATCGCTGCGTACGTAACATACGATTTTCAATACGTACAGAAGACCCTAGTGATCATGTCGCGAAAAAATCGCTGCGTACGTAACATACGATTTTCAATACGTACAGAAGACCTCAGTGATCATGTCGCGAAAAAATCGCTGCGTACGTAACATACGATTTTCAATACGTACAGAAGACCTTAGTGATCATGTTGCGAAAAAATCGCTGCGTACGTAACATACGATTTTCAATACGTACAGAAAACCTTAGTGATCATGTGGCGAAAAAATCGCTGCGTACGTAACATACGATTTTCAATACGTACAGAAGACCCTAGTGATCATGTCGCGAAAAAATCGCTGCGTACGTAACATACGATTTTCAATACGTACAGAAGACCTTAATGATCATGTCGCGACAAAATCGCTGCGTACGTAACATACGATTTTCAATACGCACAGAAGACCTTAGTGATCATGTTGCGAAAAGTCGCTGCGTACGTAACATACGATTTTCAATACATATAGAAGACCTTAGTGATCATGTCGCGAAAAAATCGCTGCGTACGTAACATACGATTTTCAATACGTATAGAAGACCTTAGTGATCATGTCGCGAAAAAATCGCTGCGTACGTAACATACGATTTTCAATACGTACAGAAGACCTTAGTGATCATGTCGCGAAAAAATCGCTGCGTACGTAACATACGATTTTCAATACGCACAGAAGACCTTAGTGATCATGTCGCGAAAAGTCGCTGCGTACGTAACATACGATTTTCAATACATATAGAAGACCTTAGTGATCATGTCGCGAAAAAATCGCTGCGTACGTAACATACGATTTTCAATACGTATAGAAGACCTTAGTGATCATGTCGCGAAAAAATCGCTGCGTACGTAACATACGATTTTCAATACGTACAGAAAACCTTAGTGATCATGTCGCGAAAAAATCGCTGCGTACGTAACATACGATTTTCAATACGTATAGAAGACCTTAGTGATCATGTCGCGAAAAAATCGCTGCGTACGTAACATACGATTTTCAATACGTACAGAAGACCTTAGTGATCATGTCGCGAAAAAATCGCTGCGTACGTAACATACTATTTTCAATACGCACAGAAGACCTTAGTGATCATGTCGCGAAAAAATCGCTGCGTACGTAACATACGATTTTCAATACGTACAGAAAACCTTAGTGATCATGTCGCGAATAAATACAATGCATTTATTTTTTTAATAACTTCCAGCAAATAATATAAATATAGATTTAACACAACGTTCCGTTTTACCTGTTTTAGAAGTGGCTTGAACTCCGCATTTTATTTGCCGGATACATGGCTTTATTTGTACGTTTTACTGATTTCTGACACCCCAATTCAATTGCTTATTGTGCAATGTTTGACAATGTCAAGCCGGTGCAAAGATCGATCGCATGTTTGCGAGCAGCGCATATAAATCACTGAGCATACCAGGTGTAATTCCAAAAGTTTTCTAAAGCCCGTGCGACACGATCGGTTAATAATAGCCAACATATACACCAAGTGAAACCCTTTAAAGTATATATTTCTGATAATTTGTTGCAATAAATCTTCAAAAAATGTCCGCTGAGTCGAACGGTTACGCGTTTGTGTTCCTCATAAACCCAAAACTGATGGTTGGTTTAACTATTACGAGTGTTGAGTACTACTGGAAAATTGTTATAAACAAAAAATGTTATTTACAAGTTCGCAGATTAGATTTACAATTTAAGGGCAGAACAGTATTCATAATATAAAGGTTGTTTCTATTATAGTATCCCTACCTCTACACAATATTTGATATCCAAATCATGATACTTCTAGTTTAGAGCGCAAAAGATTTGTTTTGTATAAAATAAATACCGTTTGTTTAATATGGCTTCATATTGAAATCAAATGTTCCAATGAAAGTTTGCAATACAACTGAGCTGGATTATAGAGGAAATATCGTTTGTTAAACTGTGGGTGGAAACACTACAGTATGTTTATAGCGAATGTGATTATTTATACTGAAAGTATCGTCACAGTACAATGTTCGTTTGGTCCGGATAAAATCGTCAATTTCAAAAAGTTCGACTTAGTAAAAATGTCTGTATAATGAATTTTTTACTCTTTCCAACTGTCCCAAGCGATTTCAATACAAGCACATCCTACTGTATATACTTTGAACTCAAAGGCTCGTTTCAAATTTTAAGCTCAAGCAAACTGTTTTATAGTGGAAAATCGTCCAATAAGGTTGTGGTTGTATGTGTATGTTGAAATCTGACTATCCAACGAAATTCAAAGTGGTGTGTAACGCTGTGTTCACGTTATGTCTCCAACGTTCGGAACCTAAGTACACTACACAGTGTCAGGCACACTGTTGACAACAGGGTGTCTTAGACACCCATGTTTTTTATAATTTTTTGAAAGCTGTCTAGCTAGGGGAATTGTCACTTCTCGATAGTGCAGGCACGCCATGTCTTCTTCCAGTTTTATTAACAGTAGCAGCATTATTTCATCAACGTTCATATGGCCTAGATACAATTTCGAGAATTTAAAAAAATGTACACAGCATTGTTGACGTAATAAACTGCTTAGCTACAGACGGTGTTCGTTACAGATAATTCGCGCCAAATTATTAGCAAAACGTGTGTACAATACTGTGACCAAAAATGTAGTAGGTAAACGTGTGCCGTACACCCCCGTAAATTGATATACAGTATGTGTGTCACCCTGACTGTCTATACGGTAGGGTCGCTAATACAGGAGATCAAAAGTTCCAAGCAGCTTGGACATTATAACGTGTACGCCGCATAAGTGATGACAAACGCAGAAGTGCTTTCGTCTGTGAAAAATGTCTGGTTTAAATCTGTCCCCCTTGTGTTAAAGAATTTTTATTCCTAACTGCTAGATATATCAAGCAAATGAAGTGATTTTTCCTGACTGGCTGGTTCTAAAATAGCGTATTCAAGGAGGGCACAGGAAGGGGTGCCTCCCGTGCAGCATTTGTGTCCCCCTGAAATATGAGAGAAACGAAACGTCATCGTTTATGAATGAGTGTTGCTTTTAAGAAGCGCCCCTAGCATATTCTGCACAGCTCCGTGGAGAAGCTCCTAACTATACTCCTGTGCCAGTGCTTCCACCGTACAGTATACTTACTATACCTTGCCTACCATCCCGAAGTTATTGCAGGACTTCACATTTTTCATAAAACATTGTTATTTGCACCGTTTATAGCACGTTTTCGCAAGTAAATAATATTTATAGCTGCATGAATTTAAGTCGGGCAGTAAAGGATTAAATACTTAGCTAGCTTAAGTATTTCTTATATTTTATTGTTACATTTTTCCAATTAACTGCCACTTTCAACCCAACGGTCACAGTGTAGCATCTAGTACGCTAAACGGTACCGACTCGTAAATGGTGACATAAAAGCACGGTAAGCTTGACATTTTGAATATATGGCATAAAGTTTAGGTACTTTAAGTCCCACTGACTGTAGTGTTCGTTAATTCAGCTGCAATCAACTTTAATTAGTATCTCCTCCATTACTGTCCAGGTACTAAGTTTGCATGCATCAGCTTAACATCAGCCAAAAATACTAACATGCTAAAAATAGATATAGCATATTTCACACAATGTAATGCATCATTTACTTTAAGATGCGTGCACCTAGGGCCAGATCCTGTCACAAAGCCAATTCCGGCTCGTGACAAAAAGGTACAGCCACATCCGACCATTCATAAATACAATAAATAGCTATGCTATGCTAATATCTTTGCACGAACCGGGACCGGCTATGTCTCATGGTTTGACAGCCGGGACGGGCTACTGAAAAAATATTTATTACAGTCGGTTTAGCAGATTGTGTTACCGGAAAAACATTTAACTTTAGACCCGAAAAAGGCAAGATTAGTAGTAATTAAACCAAGACGTCAAAACGCAGGTAAAATAAATACGTAAATATCGCTATTTTCAAAATTTTTGTTTAAGCGCCTGTTATAAGCCCACCTAGTAGCTATTAAAACACGCTCTTTCATATATGAAAATTATGCTATTGTAACTGGAAAGATGTCTTACGAATATATGACCATATGTATAACCGATTTCCATTTTTTGCGATTTTTCATTGTCGTCATGTATTTTTAGCTTTTAGAGCCAATTGCGGCCCTTGTGACAATTTATCAGCCTCGCTTTACTATTAGCCAAGCATAATAGCTTTAGAGCCGCCGCAGACTGTGACAAAATCTGGCCCTGCCACATACATCATAATTTAAATGATGCATAACGCAGTCTCATCCTAGAAATGCTATTATAGAATATATCACGTAAAGTAAAGCTATTTTTAGCCGCATGCTAGTTCAATTCAGATGCAATGAATTTGAACTGCTGTAACTATATGCTCGAAGGTCTACGCCACTGTACATCCACAGAGCTTGTATGTTTCACTTCAATATCAGCAGAAAATACTAACGTACTTAAAACATAGATACGTATTCTAATATCCTGAAATGATAAATTTCGTTGACAAGTCAAATCACTGTACTGCCAATAGCTGTATAAATAATTTCCTTTGTCATAACGTATTATTTAGTGCACTGAACTCGACAAAATACTCATTTAGTATTAAATCTACAGCTTTAAAAAACTCATACTGTTTTCTATCAAAGATACATTCCCTAGTTGTGCCTTATCATGCAATTTAACTATGTCCAAAGTAAAGCTGCGACGCAGACGGTCCCAACTGATTTCCGTTGGTATCTGAATCATATCTTGTTGCGGATAATAATATAAGGCAGTTTTTATTACATAGCAAATGTTTATTATCTCGAAAAATCTGAAAATTGTTCAAAAACTGAACTTTTCTATCAAAGATACATTCCCTAGTTGTGCCTTATTATGCAATTTAACTAAGTCCAAAGTAAAGCTGCGACACAGACGGTCCCAACTGATTTCCATTGGTTTATGAATCATATCTTGTTGCGGATAATATAAGGCAGTTTTTATTACGTAGCAAATGTTTATTATCTCGAAAAATCTCAAAAACTGAACTTTTCTATCAAAGATACATTACCTAGTTGTGCCTTATCATGCAATTTAACTAAGTCCAAAGTAAAGCTGCGACACAGACGGTCCCAACTGATTTCCATTGGTTTCTGAATCATATGTTGTTGCGGATAATAATATAAGGCAGTTTTTATTACATAGCAAATGTTTATTATCTCGAAAAATCTGAAAATTGTTCAAAAACTGAACTTTTCTATCAAAGATACATTCCCTAGTTGTGCCTTATTATGCAATTTAACTAAGTCCAAAGTAAAGCTGCGACACAGACGGTCCCAACTGATTTCCATTGGTTTCTGAATCATATCTTGCTGCGGATAATAATATAAGGCAGTTTTTATTACATAGCAAATGTCTCGAAAAATCCGAACTTTGTTTTGGTCTTTGCTTAGTTTATTTTTGCAAGTAGCACATTAATTAAAGTCCAATTCTCACTGTAAGTTTGGGATTTCACCGACCAGGGCGTTTCTGTGCGATGTTTATGTTAATGATTTGCATATATGTTTTTACAACGACACATTTTATTCGTTTTGTTACATATTTGACCTTTACATTGGACTAGGATTTAGGTTATCGCTTAAAACAACTTGGATTTCGAAGTTAAAATTGCCTTTAGTTGCCACTTATACACCATTACATTGCCACTATTAAATTTTACGGTTAATGATGGCAATCTTAACATAACATAACATAACATTTGCCACATAGTGGTTACGTTGTCAAGTTTGGATTCAGGCGACTGTGAGTTATTAGCTTAATTACGGAAACACAAATATTGTGGAAAAAATTAAAAAGCAAGATATTTTGCACTGTGAGTGAAGTTTCACAAGCCAGTGGCTCTAGACATATAGTATGGAAGTGTATGCATATATTCCTACAAACATGAGAAGTGTATGTAATTACTGTTGCAAACAAGTTCATTAGCCCATTTTACTATGCCATATGAACTTTACAATGAAATTTTATTAATTATTAATTTCAAACATTTCAGTCCGATTTTCAAACAACAGATTGAGTTTTCGGTCAAGTCTTTTGCCTTTGTTTTCTTTTAATAATAATTCCATGTGGTATAGACAATTTTTGAACATTTTAATTTATTGAAATTAAAAATTTTGGGTTTTTAACGGTTGTGATTTTTCTACGACAATTTTATACTGTAATAAAAATTGTGATAACTCAGTTTGTTGCGTGGTGTGCATTTGTCTACGCGTTACCATTCGCTCTCGTTTTAAGAAGCCTAAGGATCCGAGCAACGGAGTGGTCATAGCTCAAAAGCTAACTCGCACGGCTGTAAACCCAAACGATTAAAAGTTATATTCCTCGCACCGGTAACAGTTTAAGATTTTTCGACATAAAACTGATTTAAGAAATAAGGGATTAAATAGTTCTTAATAAAATTTCAGAATTATTGGCGATGTGACGCATTTGTTTCAGACAAAATATCAAATTGTGAAGTTACTACAATTTTTAATTTTTAGAATATGGTATTTGTTTTTAATTTAGTCTTATTAGACTTCATTCGACCCAGCTCGTGCAAGCAAATTTAATAGTGTAAAAAGAGCCTGAACAATTTTACAGAGAAATATAACCATCAAAAGTTACAGACGAAACTGAGGATTTTAAACATAAATTATTTTTTGAATAGTTTAAAAACTTGAAATTATTCTTATTGATTAATTTTGGCCTTGCCTACAGTCATATAAGACAAAATAAATCAAATTGGCCTATGAGAAATCGAATGGTCTAAAAATCAGCACGATCAAAAGTTACAGGGAAAACGAAAATCACCTTATTAGAAACTCAAAAATAAATAATGTCAAAATGATCTACACTGTAGGAGCAGCAGGAGCAGTGGATTATTTTCGCAGTACAGATATCAAGAGTGGGTAACGTACATGCAAGTATAATATGTGTATGTATTTATTCTTACATTACAAACATGATAGGCGCTTGTATATATTCTTACATACATGATAGGCGAGAGCAACGATGAGAAATGTATGTATTTACTATTACCAACATGAGAAATGTATGTATGCATGTATCTCTTGCCAGTATGCGATATGTATTGTGCTGCTTCACTGTATTTTTGCAACGACACTTTTTAATACAATAGAAATCTATTTTAGGATAAGCTCGTCGGAGTGCAGAAAATAATCGCAAATTCTCTTCAGACGTTGGGTTGTCTGTGGCTTATCGGAATTCTGACGTTTACAATCGGAAGTTTCCTGATATTTCGGTTAGTGTTTAAAGATCAAAATATTTGTAAATATGATTACGTACGTCGAGACCGCTATAAATAAAACATGATCCTAACCATGAATAAGAGCATTAAACTAGGCGTACATATAGTAGTATATCGTATATGGTATGGAACGCGGTATAACATTTCGACTTTAATCAAAAACTTTAATTATGCAGCTTATGTCAAACTGGAATTACAACCGTCTGATTGACTACCTAGATCAGCGTCTGATTAATGCGGTGTTTACGTTATAAACCGCCTGCCATGTGAAAGATTTGTCACTGGGTGATCGCGACCATACCAGTGTGCATGGTATTTGGAAGGCTATACTATTCAGCACAAGTAATGGTGTCGCGGACACCGTGTACATTGCACTATGGTGTCCTCGACACCCTGTAATTTAATAGTAGTTTAAAAAAGGCGGGAAAATTAGCTAAGTCTAGTTTGAAAATATTTACCCTAGTTCATTGTATCCCATAAACCATGCCGTTTAGATTTGCCCATTACGCGCATGGAAAAGCTTGCATTGTATAAACTCCCTACAACTAAAAAACAACAAGGCGTCTTGCCAAAGGACTTTAATCACGGCAGCCAGAAGTTTACGGTGTCGGTGACACCACAACGAAATGCTGATGGTGTCCGAAACACCATATAAAACTACTTACAATACAATGTTGGTGCTCTGTACACTATATCGTTAACGGTGTTACGCAGGCTGTCCATCGACAAAACTTTCATATGGCGGGCAAGTTATAACGTAAACGCATCATAAAACAGAGGCACAATCTGCCACTGAATCAATTGCCTTTGTAGTTGCCCTATTAACTTGAATAGAACAACTCGCCAATTGGTTATTTGATTCACCGATTGTAAAATCGATTAAGCATTCCGTACCGTTCCGTTATCAATTAGTATCTCGTCGGAGCCGATGGTGATGCGTAGCAATGGACTGTTGCTAGAGCCTACGCTGAGTGAATATTCGAAATTTATAAACTAAACTTTCCTGAGACCCACTCAAAAGCAATAACAATATCCGTAGTGTTAAGTGCTGGGATACGGTCCGAAAACAGAATCTGTCGAAATTGTTAAATCACAAATTTCAGAGAAAAATTGCAATTTCAAACCGTCGTTTTTCACACCGTAGACATCTACCCTTTGCGCATAGGCTGCATGCTATGCAGTTTACAACTTCTTACGTAGTGTTCAGAGAGCCCAATTGTACATACTGATTCATGTCTCCTCTTCGTGCAGCTAAATTACGAAGAAATGCAAAAATTTGGCAATTGATGTTGTAAAATTTTTGGCAATTTTGATTGCTGTGGCGAAAAGATATAACGGATCCTCGTTTAGGGTTGGACTTTAACTTGTAAAAAGCTTCCAATGTCGCTGAGCTATACTTGTCCCATTTTATGTTTTGTTTATTTATTTTCATTTTATCAATAGCAAAAGGCTGTCACACCTTTTTTTAGTAAGTTTGGATATATCATTATGAAATTATTCGTTTGGCTAATATATGTGTTGCACATAGTTGTTAATATGGAAATGAGATTATTACTACAAGTAGAATATTCAAAATGTTTTAATATGAAAATGATATTAGTACCATAATGACTACATTCTCGTTTAAATTTTATTTAAGTGGATTTAACTGCATCTGGCATAGGATATAATACATTGTTCTAAGAGGCGAAATGGCGTCCAAGCCTCTATCTATGTGGTCATTAAAATTGACAAAACTTTGAACATTTCTTTGCATTTTTCCAAATTGATAGCTTAATTTTTATTGAGGGAACCGCTCTACAGAAATTCCATATTTTAGTATAAACATATCAGCTACTTTTTTCGACGTGGAACTTCTGCCCTGTACGAAGATTCTTAATTACACAGTTTTAAAGTTTATCTAAAATAAAAGTATTAGCAACAAAAGTAATATTAATTCTATATTGAGAAAAACACAACTTATAGTAGGATATTGATTATCCAAAACGCGTCTCAGCGGGTACGAATTTACACATTATATTGTAATTTGGTTTATAATTTAGAATATTTTCCTTGGAGAGATTCTATCATATGAACGAAGAAGTTTCACTTCTCGCTGCACATATCCTTATTTTGACAGCGCGGGATCAAACTAGCAAACAGGTAAGTTCTAGCTAGTATTGTTGCTAAGATATATCTACTATATAAGACCTACATGCACCCAAGGAATAGCAAAAGCATTCCTAAATCTATGATAAGGCCCAAAATATTTGTGAAGGCTCAGTATACATTCGCGATGCGTCCCTAAAAGCTATTTCTATCAATCAACAATTAAACTGACGCTCGATTAACACTTTCGTTCTTAAACTGACACATTTGTCAGGGCATGCATTGCATTGCGATGCACTAACCGAGTTTGTCGTGCCGCATGCTTTTGCTACTTTGTGAGGTTCCTTAAGAAACCGAACAATGGTTCATCGATATCGTAGTGGCTAGTGTACCAGGCTGACGCCAAGTCGATCTAGGTTCAGTCCGCCTCAGGGGCAAAGTTTTACTGTTCGGAATAGACATTGGTTTAAGTAGCAGACGGTTGATGTTCTTGCTTAGACTTAATTGCAATTTAACAAATCATTGAGTTACTGCCATCACGCTGCGATTTTTTAATTGTCTCTGTATAGTACATAATGTAAGGTAGCGTATATTGCTATTAAAGAATATTTCTGTCGATAAACAAAATGCATAGTTTATGCATAACATTTAGATATACTGGATTAATTTTGGTATTGGGCTGGCGTTATTCGCCAGTCGGCCATCAAACGCAGCCACCGGCCTGTAAATAAATGAACACCTACTTCACTCCATTCGATGCTATAACGTAATGTTGTCAAATTGAAACCAACCGAACCCAATAAATACTTATGGAACAGTAGACAACGATTTTTACCAACATAGTAGTACATCAATATAAAATAACTGGAGTGGCTCAGCGTTTATGATATGTGTTTACTTTTCCTTACATAACTACATGTTTAACTATAACATATAGTAGGAAACCAAACACTCTTTTGGTTTAAGTTTTAAGAGAACTTCTTAAGGGCACTAATTTGTTAAGAAAACTTTACCGCGTGGCTGTTGGTTAAAACACTGCTTTCTTTGGGTCGGTATAGGCCGCTAACAATACGAACTATTGTTATATATTTCTCTTAAGGAAAACAACAATTTAACTCTTTCTATAAATGTTACTCTTCCATAGCCGACCTTGTTCAAATTTTCCAAATTCAAATTCAAATGTTACTCTTATAATAATTATATTATATTATATCTTATTATATCTTATATAATATATATTATAATAACTATGTCTTATACTATAATAAATTCAAATGTTACTCTTCCACAGCCGACCTTGTTCAAATTTTCCAAATTCAAATTCAAATGTTACTCTTATAATAATTATATTATATTATATCTTATTATATCTTATATAATATATATATTATAATAACTATGTCTTATACTATAATAAATTCAAATATTACTCTTCCACAGCCGACCTTGTTCAAATTTTCCAAATTCAAATTCAAATGTTACTCTTATAATAATTATATTATATTATATCTTATTATATCTTATATAATATATATATTATAATAACTATGTCTTATACTATAATAAATTCAAATGTTACTCTTCCACAGCCGACCTTGTTCAAATTTTCCAAATTCAAATTCAAATGTTACTCTTATAATAATTATATTATATTATATCTTATTATATCTTATATAATATATATATTATGATAACTATGTCTTATACTATAATAAATTCAAATGTTACTCTTCCACAGCCGACCTTGTTCAAATTTTCCAAATTCAAATTCAAATGTTACTCTTATAATAATTATATTATTGTGAGGGGAAGCTGTTTCCTAAGGCAAACACTCCCCCTCACAATATTCTAAACGCACTGTCTCTGGCGTGTCTCGAGTCGCGAACTTTACGACAATTTCACATGCTCAATTTACTTTCCGACAGGACTCACGTTGTCCGGGTCCGTTACGCGTATTTAGTCGGCTGTGCAACTTTAGTCTTTACTCTCGCCATCTTCAGGCTTTTCGTATCTATTGCGCTTACCACCTACCAGACTGGTGAGGGGCTGCTTTTATTTTGTGTGCCGTAGTATTGTTACTTGATTGCAAGTACCGTTTGATTCTTTCCTTCTTTGTCGGCACTGCGTTGTGTGTTGTCGCGTTTGTTCATTATGCTTAGTTGTGTCGATTGTAACGGTATTGTGCGTTTTCGTTTAGATTACTTGCCAGCGGGTAGCCCGCTCGGTGTCTCGTGTTTCCCCCTCTACCGTTGTCGGCGAGGTATTTTGCTAGGTAACAGTGGGATCCACGAGTCGTTACTTTAATTGGGCAGCGTTTATTATGTCGTAAAAGTTTTGACTATTGTGAGTCAAGTCAGTAGTTTGTGCTGCCTGTAATTATCGTTATCGTTATCCCAAAAATTTACTAATATTGTTTTGGCGAACAGTATTTTCGCGTTGGGCGACTATCATTTTCTTATCTCTTATACTGGAATTTATGGCCAAGTTTGTTGTTTTTGCTGGACTACAATTTTCGGCTTTGACTAGCCGGGGTTTTAAAATTTCTATCGGGTTGTTGACCTGTCGTTGCTGCTTTACCTGATAAAATTTAATTTCTTGCGACTTGAGGTCGCCGAAACTCTGGCTTATCTTGCGTCGTAAAAATAATTCGATAATTGTTTTATTGCCTGGTGAGTACTATGGTGGAGCATCATAATATTGTGCAATCCATATTAGTTTAAATTTTTGTCTCATGTTTGCATATTACTTCGTTTGTTATCAGCTTGATCTTGCGGGTCGCCAATTATAGTGTTTAAAATAATGGTGATTGGTTCAGCAAATACTAGCGAATCACAGCTTACTACTCTGAGTATAAAACGGGAAAGGCAATTTACTCGGGGAGCTCAGTACGGGTTTTCTCGCGTTAAATGCGGTTGTCTATTTTCAGCAAAATCTTCGTTTCTTACTTATATTTTCGGGTTTTACTGAACAGCGTATGGGCCCGACGGTTTTCATGTGTCTGTTTCGTCTTTGGGTTTTCCCTGCAGTAGGTGCTTCGCACGACCCAGTATTCCATTGTATCATATAGCTTCTAGTGTTCAGTGAATGCGGACAGCTCATGCTGAGAGCCGTCGGGTGCCGCGTGATAACATTCGCTCGAAAATCCGCTTCAGTTTTGTATTTCTGATTGACAAACTTTTTCATACAACGATACCGTACTGAGTTCCCGGCCTTCCCATCTACTGGGTTGGAAGGTCGTAGTGCTTTGATATGGCGTATTTTTGTTTTCGGTTTTAACTCGCACATTTCACAGTGTTGCAAGCAGTGTTGCGGTGTTCATGCAGGTTATTGCGGAGTCGCTACTTTCATTTTGTTTAACCATCTCGCCCACGATCAAAATTTATAACTCTAATAGTTATCGTCTAGGTATTAGCGACAACAGGGCCCTCTCGGGTCAGCCGGGCCATTAGGGCCGCATCGAAAACAAGGTTGAACCAGGCGATCCTAAGGCAAAATTTCGTTTAACTTCAAAGAATCATAAATCTGGTCTGATTATTTCCGCTTCATGTAAATAAATGCCTATTGTGTACCATAGCCGTCTTCGTATCTTTTGTGTGATGATTCTCATTCGTATGTTATTCCTTATTTTGCCCGCTGCTGAATAAAACATTTCAATGATGGTGTTCCTTATCACCAGCGTACAGGATACCTTTTATTAATGCCTATCCTCAGTGTAGTTTCTAGTCTTACCGAGTAGAGAGAGTGAAATATTGGAGAGCTCGTAGCACTTTACCGGCTTTGCCTGTTCCTGCGTCGGGAAGGGATTCCCCCTCCCCGGTTATAATCACAACCCCTTTCGTTTTCTGGGCGCTTGATATCGGCCGACCAGACAGGTAGGCTGTACCGCGCGCGCTTGGTATTCACAACACTACCGTCGCCACTTGAACGGTAGCTCTGGGGGTCGCCCGCGTATTTTCGTGTGCCACCATGGTTAGCGAGCGAGCCTTGGCGCCATAGTGTTTTAGCTTAACCGCCGTCCCGCGTCACGGGTTTTCGGTTCCCATGTTGGCCGAGTCGGGCTAAGTCCGGACGAGGCTATTGCCTTGGGCAAAGCTGGCAGTCACCAGAACAAATTAGTTACCTTCGAACCGCTCGATTGAATTTATCACACCAACTGATGTATTTGAAATTCAAATAAAACCGCTAAATCAACACAATACCCAATGGTTTTTCCCAGGCTTCTCAAATTACACAAGCAGCTAAATCAACACAGCACCTAACAGTTTCCCACGCTGCGCAGGATTTCATTGAACAACAAATAGCTAATGTGACGGAGAACACGGGTCGCCTATGTTCCGGGATAACCCTAGTCACCATTAGGAGGGCCGCTCCTTCACCTTAACCCGGATTTAGGTGGGTGTACGACGGTGGCCCATTTCCCCTTCAATGGACGAACGGGACACCACACCCGGGGGGACCTACATCATCCACTAGACAACGTTGGCCGTATTCGCACGGGGGTCCTGCCCAGGAACACCAGGACCAGAGGGCGGCAACTCTCTTCTGCACTGAGCCCACCCCTGGGGGCAATAGAAATTTCGGGGTGCGGAGTTCCTGCAGGTAGAGGTTGGGCAGCCCGCGTACCCCGTTACATTATATTATATCTTATTATATCTTATATAATATATATATTATAATAACTATGTCTTATACTATAATAAATTCAAATGTTACTCTTCCACAGCCGACCTTGTTCAAATTTTCCAAATTCAAATTCAAATGTTACTCTTATAATAATTATATTATATTATATCTTATTATATCTTATATAATATATATATTATAATAACTATGTCTTATACTATAATAAATTCAAATGTTACTCTTCCACAGCCGACCTTGTTCAAATTTTCCAAATTCAAATTCAAATGTTACTCTTATAATAATTATATTATATCTTATTATATCTTATATAATATATATATTATAATAACTATGTTTTATACTATAATAAATTCAAATGTTACTCTTCCACAGCCGACTTGTTCAAATTTTCCAAATTCAAATTCAAATGTTACTCTTATAATAATTATATTATATTATATCTTATTATATCTTATATAATATATATATTATAATAACTATGTCTTATACTATAATAAATTCAAATGTTACTCTTCCACAGCCGACCTTGTTCAAATTTTCCAAATTCAAATTCAAATGTTACTCTTATAATAATTATATTATATTATATCTTATTATATCTTATATAATATATATATTATAATAATTATGTCTTATACTATAATAAATTCAAATGTTACTCTTCCACAGCCGACCTTGTTCAAATTTTCCAAATTCAAATTCAAATGTTACTCTTATAATAATTATATTATATTATATCTTATTATATCTTATATAATATATATTATAATAACTATGTCTTATACTATAATAAATTCAAATGTTACTCTTCCACAGCCGACCCGACCTTGTTCAAATTTTCTCGGTCGGTGAAACTACTGACTGTAGATGTATTTGAATTGAATGTTGAATACGTGGCTCTTGTCTTAATCCATTAATGCTCAAATTGGTTTGCGTATCATGCACTGTTTATTAATCTGGAGCACTGATCCTACCCGGGGTGTTTGACTGCATGCCATGTATTCAAACCAATGATGTATCTGCGACCCGTTGCGCGGTTCACTAAGGAACTTCGCAAAGAGAATGAATAACGATACAATCGCGCAAACATACGTCAGGCGACAAACTCAATTAGCACAGCGAATACAATATGCGTTCTTTCTAGCTAGAATCGTTGCGAGTGAACAGTTACACAACACAAAAGCAGGAGTTATTGTTTTATTTGAAATTAAAAACTTAAAACATATATATTCAGCTTCGTATACTACAAATAGATCCACACTTTAAATTTTTTTCTGTCATGATAGTCAAATCTGTGAGAGGGCGTAATGCTTCACCTTCTTTACGTGTGTGTAAATTTTGCATGTTTTGTATGTTCAGGTTTATGTTTGGATCACATATATATTTAAATCTTAACGTCCTGAATTGTTTTGCATTTCGAAAACCCATGATCAAGATTTGGTACATGGAACGGTATAGCTCTGTTGAGCTATCTGGGTGCTATTGCTCAGATATTCAAGGCTCCTCGCCAACCGATCGAACAACAACAGTTGTATGATCGTGCAGTACACGGCATATTTAATGGGTACAACGCCGGTAAACGTAATTGCATGTTGTCGAAAAACAACATTTATTAAAGGGTTAAACAAATAGAAGTTTACCAAATAGATGCTAACCAATTTGAATTGCGAAAACCTAACTAAACAATAAGAGTTTTGTTTTTTTATATAATTCTATTTTGTTTACAACAATTCTATTACTATAACAACATTGCTAGCTAACTTCGAGATTCCGCGTTCGAATTTGTGTCAAGTTTTATCTTTAAGACCAAATGTTTAAAAATGTCTTCAAGTTTCAGTTTTAAGACACCAATTTTTGAATATATCTTTTTAGGATACATGTGTTTCGGTCAGCGCGTTTATAAACTACTTCTTCGCTGTTCAAGGAACGTTTATGGTGTTGGAGGCGCTTCATTGCTTCTCGTTTATGACAAGAATGATCAACAGCCGTGGCCTGATTTCAAAATCTGGTCTTATTCTAATTGGATGGGGTAACAATATTTTTGATGATAAAACATTATGATATTCGTATTGTTTTCGGTATTGGTGAACTTTGTTTTCTTTGATTCAGCTATGTTTTTGTCAGATGAACTATACTTTTGCATGCTCAAAGGTTGCCAATGTATATAACGCAGGACTTAAAAATTCTATAAAATAACATGGGCAATGTGAAAATTTTTATTCTGATTCAGTCACTTACGACAATGGATCAAGACACCTGCTTCGTTTCTTCAAACTAGATGCTACCGTTAAGCCAGTTGGGTCTATCTACATCGATTTAGTTTAATGTGACCAAGGGTACTTTAGTTGTTTGCAAAAAAGTAAAAAGAGATAACATGAACATTCGTGACATACCAACTAAGCGCTATGCCAATTTTAGATCACTTCTGTTTGCGATATTTTTGCGAGCATTTCTGGATTTAGGGTAAACAAAAAGTGTTCTAGAGGAATACAGTAGCAGTTTAAATCCATTGGATATCAGGCAGTCAACAATGGCACTAACTGGCCAGATAGCAAAGTCAAAAAATTGTCAGCTGCGCCAGAAGCCCCTTTGTCGAGTGATTATGTGTACAGTTCGATTTGTTATCTAAGTAGTAATTATTTTGACATTGCACTTAAGACTACACTTAGTGAGCAAAATAATACAGTAGTAGTACAATAATATAGCAATAATACAATAGTAGATGTAATATTCAAAACACATTAACATGTCAGAACAAATATGTGAAATTGCGAACGATTCTGGTATTGAACATTTTGTTTTGGACCTCAGTTTTCTCCCGACAACAATCACAGTTTGTTACGATTTTTCAGTATACTTGAATGTGTTTTAAGAAACTTCCAGGCTCGTATTTGACACGCGTATATCAATGCGTAAATTTCGGCCTACATTTGAAATTTTAACTATTTTATTGCATATTTAATAAATTGTTTGAGTGCTACCAATAGTTTCAACATATTCTATAAAGATTATTCATACAATACGAAAACAGGTTTCATAATAATCCACAACTTATAAGGTCCCATGTGATGAAGATAAACATTTAGGTCAGATTTACATTAACTATGAATTTTAAATCCCACGCTATGTCGACTGTGGTAGTATTGTATTGCTACTGTTAAAACAGCTTGCATTTCCACTGTATAATACACTTAAGAAAATACTATAAACATATTTTAACCAAATTCGTATATTAGAAAGGATCACCCACAAACTTTCACGGAGATTATCAAAGAACTTGTTGTTGATGCTGTCGCAACATTTAATTCTAAACCTCTTGTAAATTGATAAAAACAACGTTGTTAATTGGTAGCTAAGCGAAGTTCATAAACACACTATAAACCAGATCTTCCTATTCATTATCAAGTTATGGATTATAAAAACCGTCAGGCAGAATTGTGGATGAAACTATATGAGCTGCGAATCATTAACCCTTCCATGAGCTTACTAAAAAAGCTTTATTACTCTTAGAACTATATATTTACACTAAGTTTATAAACACTGTGAAAATTTTAGAAAGATTGGTTGTATATCCTAAATTTTTATTTACAGGCGACGATAGCGAAAATGTTGCTGATTTTGTCCCAAAGCGTGGCTTTAGTTTAAATGCCTTAACCCTTGAAAAACTATATTAAGGGTTGGAACAACTGCTATAAGGTTTATAACTAAGCTTATCAACACTGTCAAAACTCCAGCTAAAATAAGTCAATTTATTAACAACTTGGCATAAGTAACCCTGTGGGGCGGTACGTTATAACGTTAGAAAAAACAACAGCTTAAAGCGGAGGTTCGGGAGCTGACTTAGGCTTACGCTTAGTGTATGTCTCATATAAGAGTCTTCACTTAGGCTAAGACTAACACTTAGGCTTAGTATATCGAGAACGTCATGACCTACATTTTATTTCCGCCCCCAAGCGTTACCTGGCCCAACAACTTTAATACATGATAAGTAATTAGTTTTACTACATTTATCGAAATGACTCTAATTAATGATTTTTTATTTTCATGGTGTATTCATAATCTGTTATTGATTTATAGATGTTTTGTAACTGGGTTACAGCAAAGAATTATATCATTTCGCTTTTTATAGATTTATACATATTTAGTACTAACCGCCAAACGTTTACTGAATTTTTACTGAATTTTGTAAGTTTTCCAGAAAAACTTGCAAATTTCAGACAATATACAATTTAAATATCCAAATACAAGATAAGTAATTAGTTGTACTACATTTATCGAAATGACTCTAATTAATGATTTTTCATTTTCATGGTGTGTTCATATTCTATTATTGATTTATAGGTGTTTTGTAACTGGGTTACAGCAAAGAATTATATCATTTCGCTTTTTATACATTTATACATATTTAGTACTAACCGCCAAACGTTTACTGAATTTTGTAAGTTTTCCAGAAAAACTTGCAAATTTCAGACAATATACAATTTAAATATCCAAATACAAGATAAGTAATTAGTTTGCTACATTTACCGAAATGACTCTACTTAATGATTTTCATTTTCATGGTGTGTTCATAATCTATTATTGATTTATTGGTGTTTTGTAACTGGGTTACAGCAAAGAATTATATCATTTCGCTTTTTATACATGATCTCGGTAAAGAAAGCCTATTTTTTCTCATTAACAAATAGAAAACACCAAACACAAACTGTCGCTAAACGCTAACTGGTGCGCAGTTATTGAATTCTGTCCTGTAAATACATTAGTTTTTCGGCTTGCCTTTGTCGTATTTTCAAACCAGAAAGGAAAATTAAGGTTCATTTGTACTTTTGAATTTATTTCAAAGGCTGTAGAACATGAAGTTTCTCGTTTATTCTAGATAAGTATATATATAAAAATATTTACATACACATATATAAACACAGTTCTTTTAATATTATAATGTGGCTAAATAGTTCTGATGTTTGTTCGAACAACTTTCGCTTACAGAATAGTCCAGCGTTCTCAGAGCCAAAGTAACCCTACCGGACGTTACATTATAACGTTAGAAAAAAAGAACCGCTTAGAACTAAGGGTTCTCCGAGTTAGGCTTAGGTTTAGTGTATGTCTCATATATATTCGATAGCTTAGGCTAAAACTAATGCTTAAGCTTAATATATCGGGAACGACATGGCCTGCATTTTATTTACGCTCCTCTTTGGTCGTTCTCAGCATAATCAGGTTTACTCGCGATATTTACTGAATAAGTAAATAGAATTTTGTTTTATAATTTATATAGTTCTCAAGCGAAAACAAAACTTGTACGTATACAGTTCAGAATTAATATACATCCATTTTATATTCTATTTTTCAATCACAAAGATATTTTACACTTTTACGTAGGCAGTGTGAGCTTATCGGCCTTCTCCGCGGCACGTTTCTTACCAAAACGTAACCAACATCTCCACTGGTAGCCAAGGGGAAAGGAGGGTGAACACAGAGCGAGTTCGAGAATTACCCAAAAATATAAGTAAAGTCAAGATGAGGGGAAGGAAGCCACCAAGGGGATGTACCGGTCTACCAGCGGTTGGAGATACCCTTTGTCACGAAAGAAAAGTTGCGCGAGTTCCCAATGGTAGACATGTAATTGTCCCGGGCAGGGATATCAAGGTTGTATTCTGGATCATATAACCGTTCCTAAAATAAATTGAGTTGGCCGTGTGTAATGAGCAAGTTATCTCGAACAACTACCTGAGTACTTTAGGTGGAGCTTTAGTTGTAGCTTATGTACCATTTGAATGAAACTAAGTATAAAAATACCAGAGGAAGAATTTGTTTATTTGAAGCAATAATTGTTCGTATAGCCTGGCTTGATGTTGTGCACCCGGCACCTTTCAGCCATAGCGGAGTTAAAGTAATTTATTTTGTGTAAGGCAAAATTTAGATAGCGAACTCGAGTATCTGTGCTATCAAAGATCATACCCTGGCAATGTCCACAAGACGAGCTCTGGGTAATGAATTTTGAAATTGGAAAAGCCTAAAGATTGGTTCAGTTAAATTTAAAACGGAATTTGAGTGATTTTGGTCAGCGTTGGCAAGCTCGAGTAATTGTGCCATCCACACTTAAGTATACCGTGGCAAGTTCGCATAACGAGCCGTGGTATTAAGTTAAAAGAAAAATAGTTTTTGTAAAAAGTGAATTTTGGTGGAAAGGTAAAGTGGTGTGTAAGATCTGAATTATAAAAATGTGAAGTTAACCATGTATATGATTTTATTATCCATGAAAATTATTTTTAAACTACAGCGAGCTCGAGTGGCGAGTCTGCAGTATTTGAGTAATTTATGGTAAGATTTTATACCGAACTGTTTTGATATCTGCTGAGAACGTGTAGGCTCATGTAGGATTAAACTTAAAGTTCTTTAGAAACTTTTGTTTGTAGTCACTGACAAAATTTAATACTGTCACGGTGCGCCCGAGTAGGCCCGTGAACAGCTGAATTTAGATTGACATCGAGTAATGTTAACGAATGAAATTGGTGTTTTTAATAACGAAATATTTATTGAGAAATCTGATTCGCAAAAGGGTGTTCGAGTAACCGTTGCTAACATCTGTTAGTTGTAATTTCCGATAGATGTTGAACGAGGAATACCTAAGGAATCTTACATTTACTTTTAGTTTTTATTTTATAGTTTGTCCGTATTAACGGAGGAGCGAGCTACATTAGCTCTGAAGGCGTCCAAGCTCTGGCTTAACTCAGCAATGCGGCCCGAGTTAAGACAGGGTATGGAGCTTGAGAAGGCATTGATAACCATCATGTCCAAAGCTTAGAGGTTGTGTACTAATACACTTGGAAATGTCTTGATACCGTTTAAGCATTAACCAAAAAGTTAAATGTATTACCTGTGTTGTTTGTAATACTAGTATGGTATGCAAGCAAATTGCACCAGGGCTCTAAAACTATGGTTATATACAAGTGACCTAAAAATTAAAGATACGTAGTACAATGTCTCTATAATCCAATAACATAGTGGAACAGGGGTGAGTTTTATGATTGCCTAGCTCCGTATAAGCAAGTAACAATAAGCTCCTAGGGATCAAGCTAGTGCTAGCGCTAGAGAGGATGTCTACGTTGCTATGGGTGACCAGCACCTTGGTAGGGGAGCACGCGAGCCCTGAGTAATGGAAAATCGGCTCAGATTTGATTAACAATAACACCAGTTCGTTGGAAAATTTTAATACCCGTGGTTAAGCTGAAAATTTACGAACAAGAAATAAACAATATAACAAGATTAGTTCCCAATGTGTTATATGAAAAAGAAAAACGTAACAGTCAGCCCTGGCGTTATGCACCTAGGGTAAGTAGATAACAAGTAACACTAATAAGGCATAAAGGTAGTTTTCTTTGTCCAGCAAAATAGAATGTATACATCATGATAACAATTTTTGTATTGATTTTTGGATATTTAGATACGGGTATGGGTTCGCGATAACCGTGTATTATGGGATACACATACCCAAGTCGTAACTTTACCTGAATAAGCTATAGATTTCGGGGATCTGAAAACAAACTAAGAATTTTATGGGTTAGTGTTAATGGGACAAATGACACAGGATGCCCCTGAATAGAACGTGGGTGTTGGACCATAACCGCCAAGCCCCCTAAGCGTAAAATTTTCCCGGCCTGCATGCTGGGTAACCCCTAGGCGAGGCTCGCGCGAAGACATAATTCCGGCAATTATGTCCCACCCCAGAGCATACTTACAACACTGCAGCCTTCGACGATAGAGCAGCCCATAGAAGACGGCCTGGTACCAACGGGTGGTAAAACGGTTCCGGAGAGGGAGAAAGACCAATCCCACCCAGAGGTTCCCGTTCAGGAGATGGGCTGCCCTCTTTCTGGTCTGCCTTACACCCGGCTAGGGCTTACTCTGCCTAGCCAACCCGCCACCTCGGCAGGGTCCAGAAAAGTGGGGTAACCTCCTGTTACGCCACTGTATGTGTGTCTATATTTGAACCTACCTAGATGTGTGCGAGGGGAGAGAAAAGAATATACGAATATACCTGTGCACCTATAACTGTGTTCACGAAGCTGGTTTATGCATTTTTGGAACAATGAGAACACAAAAGAAACTTTGAGAATACTATCCGCGAAAATATAGGAATAAGAAAAAAACTATTACGATATAATAATACTAGAATTATAATAAGGTAAAAGTAACTAGATTCAGATAGACAATAATTAAATCGTGACAAATTACCAACACTTAAATAGTAATAGCGTAATCATATTAAAATTAAATAATAGTAATTACCAGCAAAACCTTAGGGGAAAAACGAAAACTCAGAACCAGTAATCGTAATATATATATGTATAAAAAACAACATATCATAACCAACGCATATACTAAACTCGCTAACCAACAACGCCGCATGTCGTAACCACAGTATATATCGACTGCCACACAAAACTATCATCCAATAACAATCGTATAAGCCAAAAATGTTACACCAATGAAAACTCAACATTAAAGCAATTTATTTAGTAATTTATTATTATTTAATAATAATATTTATAAAATTTTAGGAGGATTTCGAACAAATTTGGGGAGTTTTAGGGTTGAAAATAAGGGTATTATTGGGTATCCCACAGGAGTTAGATAGTTTTTATGGTAGGAATAAATGGTTAGAACCCCCTAAAATAGTTTGTGAAACCCTTATCATCGTAAAGAATTAGGAAAATCAAATATTAACATATTTATTTTTGGAAGGAAAATGATGAAAGTTGAGGGACACCAAAGGTTAAGAAAAATAGAATTGTGGGACGATTAGAGTGTTCTTAGTTCAGGAACAAGATGAAATGTGGTCCAACGTTAGGATAGAAGTTGTTCCCGCTTAATGAGACCCGAGTATATTTATAAATTTGAAAATAAAGTGGAAAAGTTGGTTTTTGGATAAAATGTAGCATTATGTCAGGGTATAGAAGTAATGTATCACCAAATAGAGGTATTTAAGGGATTCACCCGAGTGGAGATATGTGTTGCCTTACCGAGAATGGAATATAATATACCCCATCGTGAGGAATTAAGAAATTTGAGAAAGTTGTTTATCTAAACCAAAAGTAAAGGAATTTGTAAATTTGTAAATTTCCAACCCATGCTTAGGAAATAATTGTCCCCGAAATAGGAGTAATTACGGTGGTTACCCAAGGTGCGGCCGCGTGCCATTCCACTCGGGAAACATAACCACCACCCCCTTTTGGGAAAGTTTTGAAAATGGAACAAAGGTTGATATTTGATGAAAATATTGAATATTATCAGATGTTAGTTTCAGATTAGTATTTTGAAATATAGGAACCATATAGCCCGAATAAAGAAAATCATGAGTCCCTATGCCCAAAATAGTGGAAAATATCTTGACCAGAGAGATTATAAAAGTCGCCCCTCTGGGAGAGTGAATATCTCCCCAGGGAAGGAAAATTAATTCATGTTAACTTTAAGGTTGAAGTTGAAATGAGTGTAATGTGATGTCTTGGGGAGAGAAAATATAAGGTTGGACCTGCCCAAAAGTTGACATCCCCCGGACCCGACTCCTCAACGTCCCTGTTGAGTATGTGTTCTAGGGAGCAGGTTAAACTTGTATTTTTGGATTTTTCATTGTCCAAATTTTAGAATAAAATTTTGGAAAGTTATAATTATACTCGTTGCAACTTACAACAATATTATGCACACAAAATTGTTAATACAATGCTTCAAAATATTATGGCAATAGTATATAATACTGAGCAAGATTATTAAACCAAATCAATATACACCGTACCCTGTTTGGATTTACATTAATAACAGTACCAAATAAAAACAACAACACTTGGATTAAGTAAACGAGAAATTCAAAATCTACCGTTTGAGTTTTAACGATACTGTGAAAGATTTCTGACGATTGTATTTGGTTTCTTGCGAAATTCCCGATAATGAAAAATGATTAGAATTTCAAAAATATTCTAAATCAGATTTTTCCTAAAATTTTTAAAGATTTAATTTATAGGTTAATAATGGAATTAAAAGTCGCACCTAAATAGTAGTTTATTATAATTTGGAATGAACCAGTGATACCTTCCAAGCAATATCAATGCGCAGCATACTATCAAATATTAAACTAACAAAATTATATTACAACATAAAACACAATAAGTATTATATCCCTGTATTTGAAACACAACATATTAATATGGAGGTAGGCAAAAGTAGTGGTCGTAGCCGAATGAAATTTAATGAATTAGTTAATCCATACGTAATGAAAAATAGAGTTTTCCGAAATATGATTTTCATATACCGTTAAATTGTGTGATGGAAATTATAAGCATGTATTATTTCGAAATAAGTAGAATAGTTATTGGAATTCTCCAAAAATGAATGAATGTCCCGTTGAAATTGGGTTAAAAATAGATCTATTAACGAAAGTTAAAAAGTGAAATTGATTCTAACACCTGTGGTGAAACAAAAATGATTTAGTTCATTTATAAAGATAAAATTTGGGTATCTTTAAAGGGTTTCGAGACCACAACAACTCGTCACATGGTTACAAAAAAAACAAGCTCCTTCATAAACTATTTAGTAAAATACAGTAATATAAAAATAAAACACTATTATGGCAGTTGACTGTTCTTCTTTTGGCATCTATTGTCAATGGCACAGCATTTATCGTTCACGGAAATTGTCATTAATTGTATATTATATTGTCAAAACAGCTTGATAGTCATTGGCAGTATTAAAGTATTAATGATTGTTGCTGAGCAATTGTCGTAGCCGTAAAATTGAGCTGAAGGCACTTCGATCGATCAATTATTAGTTCTATTACAATTATTATTATTACCAGTTAAGGTTTACATATGATTGTAAGTGCCCCATTCCGCAATTGGCATTTCTGGTAATATACGATCGAGAGATGCAAAGATATCATAGTCACCTCGCGTAATACGCCAGATTTGTTCTTGCTGATATCCAACCGCTCGTAAATAATGTTCCGGTGCAAGATATGGCGGTGCCCCGAAATATCGCAAACATGATCGATATCCGGCATATAGTATACGCATTCGATGGTCAGCGGCGTCCACTTGTGCTGCGAAGAATCGGTGGAATTGCCGTTGATGCTGTTCCCAACCGGGTTGTAATCGTGCTCGTCGGCGGTTCGCGATGTTCAGCCATTGATTTCGTCGCGGATGTTGATCCATAACAGTATCCTGTAGTAACTGAATCTGGATTTCCAAATCCTCTAAAGTACGACGAACAGTTTCGAGTGCATCTTGTAGATGGGCTCCGAATCGGCCATTCCATGCTTTTACTCTCTTCCGAATGCGCGACCCGTAGACATTTCCTGGGTGTCGCTCCATAATTCCTACTTGTCGATGCATCTCGCTAAAGTTGAAGAGCAGCAAAATAGGGAAAGGTGTACGGTGCATTATATCGGTATTGTTCAACGTTTTATGATATAGGTTGAAGCGGATGCGGCTGGCTAACACTTGCAGAATAACTTGGAAAATTTGATTCGCACCCGATTTTACCAATTTCGTTTGAAAATACTGGAAAACTGTGAGTCCGATACGTTCCACGGTAAAGATGTAATCAGCCGTTCGGACAGGTTGCGGCAATTCGGCAATCATTTGATAGAAATGAATGCGCAACTGGTTCAAATATCCATTCTCAGTTCGTGTGAACGCATTGGGCGTATACATCGGTCGCCATTGTAACAGATACGGTAGCAACGGTGCATGTCGGAGTTCCTCCGCATTCGGTTGGTTCTCGTAATCACGAATCCAGATCGCATCCTCAGCGGCTACTTGTTCTGCTCCAATTACCGGTTTTTCTTCACTGACGGGTTTCTGAATTGTGTGATATTCCCCCGACGGCGAACGAGTTGACGTAGACGGTTGGTGAAAACCATGCGTTCGCGGTCGAGCACCCATCTGCGTTGTATCTTGCTGCGATCCCGATAACGGTTGGGGGTTGTCGATAGTAACTCTTAATCGCTCCGGTTGTTCTATTACTGGAAAAGTTTCTAACAATTGAAAGTCGGCCTTTGGTTCACGCAATAACGGAATTCGTTTTCGTCGTACAATAGGTTGTTGGCGTGCTTCCACTTGCTCTAAAATGCCCTCAGCTTGTTTCACCGGATCAAACGATTTACTCTCCAGAGCAACGTTAGGATGGCCTCGCTGCTTTCTCGTAGCTGGCTCCTTGTCGCTATCACGCCCTCCCGAATCTAGTGTAAACGTAGTGTCGCTGCTAGATTCGGAAGAAGTCTGACGTCGCCGCTTTGCCTTCCGGGTTTGCTTCGCTTTTTCCCGTTTTGGCGTATCCATTGCTATAACCACATCTGTTTGAACTGCCATATCTGCAGTGGTTGGTCGATCGTGCAAGTGAACCATCTGTGTCGTTTGTTCGCGTATGCACTGCTCCAATGTAGTAATGCGAACACGATATTGGTCAATACTTGTTTACATGGTTTGAGTTTGTCGTCGTGACTGCGCCGCGTCTTGATGAGCTTGTGCATGAGCGTTTTGCGATTCTTGCAAAGATTCTTCCAATTCGGCGACACGTCGTTCGTTAACAGCATTTACTTGTTGTAATTGTACGAGTTCCGCTTGAATCTTTATTGTATGCTCATCCGTACTTCGACATACCGCTGGTATAGTTTGAATAGCATTACTTGGCATAAACCAGCTGGTAGGTCGTGTGCCATCAGGCATATCCGCTTGTAATCGAATTTGCGTGAAACCTTGTCGTCGTCGTTCCCAAAATGTACGACTAATTGGTATATCCATGTTGTCAATTTCCGGAGTTCCCGCGTGGATTTCCGGTTGACCATCGTCATTAAGCATTCGCCGCACTGGAATAGATAATTCCAACGCTGTCGAGCATCCGGTATGATGATCCTGTCCATCGCAGCAATCCGTAGCAGCATGATCCGGACATAACAGTCGGCGACAATTCGAGCATTGTACATATGGTACAGCAATACAAATATCGCGTAGCACGTGCTTAGCCTTACTCCAGACCCATCGTCCAAATGCACAATGACCGATAGCGGTTGTTTGACTGTGACATCCATGTTCGGTGATGTGTCCGCGACAGAATCCCAAACGACAATGTGCGCAACAAAACATGATCATTCGCGGACAGGTTGTTATTTGACATCGCTCGTTGGTTTCTGGGGCCCAAATCGGTTGTCGTCGAAGAACAAATAGTGGTTCATTCTGACCTACTTCGCCAAGAAAATCTTGCAATCCATTCCGTTGCAGGTTGGAATTGGTTTTCGATAATTGCCCCGAAGCAATTGCTCCCAACGGTTGAACGGACGCTAGATTCGATTCCGTAGTCGCAGCACCTATAGTAGTGACTGGTACCATTGACACTGTTGACTGCACATTTGGAGGTACCCAAGCACTAGAAGCTAACGGTGCTAACGCATAAGGTATAGTGCTTGTCTCACGCAGCTGATGATAACACATCCATTGAACTAAGAGCACCAGGAAAGCTGCGTACAATAGTTCCCATTGAAGTGGTGACGACTGTCGGAAATTGTAAAGCCGAAAGATAACCAGTCGAAGCACTGGATACAGGCCAATTAGAAACATTTGCTAATCCTGTCACTGGCATAGCGTTTATCCGAGTAATATTTGGCGGTGGTACAGTAAACGCTAGAGCGCCTAACGGGCCCATTACGGGAGGTACCGCACTAACTACATTCGGAGTATCATGTGACGGTAACGACGGATGTTGCACAACTGTTCCGGATGTTTCCAATACTGGATATGATTGTATTTGCAAGTCGCTTGAAACTATTGCTGTGGCATAGCCGGGTGCCGTGCCACTCGTGGACGTGAGATATGATTGATAATCCGCTGGCACTGTATCGATTTCGAACCATTGATCAACAAAGGTTGAATCATCCATATCATTAGCAGATCTCATCGTTACGTCTTCCGTAGAAATAAGGTGACCCGCTTGTTGTGATACCACCTGAGGTATTTGTTGACCGGGCGTTGCTTCAACCCGAACAGGATTGTCACTAATACTCACTGCTGCAACAGCTTCATGCAACCGACTCGTGCTAATAATTTGATTAGCAGCTTCATCACCATCTTGCGATATTGGAGATAAATCTCCTGACAATCGTTGCGCTAACTGATCAGGAACGCCTTGTTGCTGTTCACTCGCTGACGTCGCTTGCGACGATGGTTGCGACGCAATGAATTTTAACGGTTCTAGTGTTTCTCCAGATGGTTTTGCTTCGCAGCCACACTAGATTGATCCATTATTTCGTCAACAATTTCCAAACCAGGACTAGATTCCTCCGAAAAAGTTGTTCGTTCTTCTCGTCGTCGAGCGTTTTCCCTTTCTTTCTCTATATGATGTGCGTAGTCGGACAGCAAGACAGGTCCTGAATGCTTGCGACGTTGGTCTTCGATAACGCCGTATCGCAATGAGCTTTACTTTTGGCGGGAGTCAATAATTCTCCGTGTAGGTTAATATCAGGTTGTGGCATTTTCCATGCACGTTGATATTTCGGCAATACTGCAGCCCAACGAATTCGTTCCGAAGTATCCAATGCGATATACATATGTTTGACATCCAGTTCATCTGGTTCTCGAACATAGATCATCGGATACGAGTGATGTTCCGGAAAATCTTTATTGGTTCGTTGACACATGTCAAAATACCGTGGCATAAATATCGTTTCGACTTCCGGATACTGATCTGCCTTGTCGAAATCGAATTCCATTTGCGGAACTTTGAAATAGTCGATTGGCAAGAATGTCCAAACTAGATCTTTCATCCAATCTCGTACATCTTCCACTGTTTTTATTCCGCCGTCAATTGTAGATCGTTCCTCCGCGGCCATAACAGTTAAATCCGGTACTAGTGCGTCCATTGCAGCATAGACGATAAACTCGCGATAGGGAACGCGTTTCCGTGGAGCGAGTTTACGATATTCCTTCACCTTCTTTTTATATTCTTTAGGCGGCGGTGGGAAATAATCATGAATAGTGTCTCCGAAGACACGCATTGCTAGATCACCCCATGGTGTCATAGCTGGTCGCTCTTGATACAACGTTTGGCGAAATTGTTCATCCAACCGATTACTCTTCGGTGCATATTGCTCATGTTCGTAATGCATTTTCAGCGCCTGAAGATCGAGCCAATGATCAGCGTCGAGTGGTGCTTTTCCACGTAGAATCTCGAGACGCGACAGATAATGTCGATCGCAGTGACCAGCCCACGTGATAATATACAACTTGCGATCTTCCAAGAATTCACGCAAAATGCTTGGCATTGTGATTCGAAATCCGATCAAATCAATGAAGACTACCAAGCCTTCCATGGTTGCTAGCTGGATAGTCGCTGCAAAACCCTGTTTAACACCGAACCGTGTCATATTACGAACGTTGAACCACGATTCGGATAAAAACGGTGCTACGCGCCCATAACGAGTGTGACGCGAGTATCGTTGCGCTAGCGACGTACCAATGCCAACTTCTTCCCGATTTAAAATATCTTGTGCGTTAATGTCTCTCAACCACTGCGGCAGCTGAAAAGCTTCGCTATCCAACCCGAAAATGTTCCAACTGGATTCTCGCAATAACGTCAACGCCATTTCCAGTTGCGGTTGTGTTCGAACGCAAATGATCATTCGCGGTAGCCCTAATCGCCGATAAAATAGACGTGCATAGACGATTATTTCGATTTGGCTCCGTGTTCGCTGCTCGATCGTTTTGTTAATGAGCTCCGCCGTTCTAAAATAACGTACATCCTGATTACAATCATTGACACTACCATTTCCTCAGTTGCAAATTTTCCATCAGTGCCGTTCCTTTTCCTGTTATAGTAGTCCGTCCATTAGATTTCATAAATTTTCATATACAACCAAAACCTAATATTTGCGTGTATCATTTCAACATGATGACAAATTTCAGATAAATTTTTCCCCAAGTTTTTGTTAACTTTTTGATATCTATTAATTTAAAAGATGCTAGAGGATAGGCTTCACTTAAGTAGGAAATAATCTATTCCAACCAAGGAAAAATTTAGCTCCTAACATTTATTGTGAAATTGTTCAGTGTATCGAAGTTAGTCCAAAATTTGCCAATCAGATAATCATTTACAATTCTTCCAGCAACACAGCTCATATAATTTCACTCGAAGAGACACTATCTGCGAACAGCTACGAGTAGATTCCAATATTATGAACTTTGTAGCCACCGTAGTTTCAAGTGCTCAATAACAGAAAATTTAGGTTCATACCTAACAAAAAAAACTTTTTATCAAAGTTCAAACTATACTGAATCGAATTTATTAAATTTGTTTCAACATAACAAACCCGAAACTACCGTCACTGCATCTTCTATTTGCATTCAGCACAAAACCATTGCTCTACCGCAGTAGGCAATTTACTTAAGCCGACACAGTCTAAATGAAACCAATGAACCTCTGAATGAGGACCATCACATGCGACCCATTCATTTAACCGTCTCGGCTTATTTTTACCAGGTCTATTTGGCGCATTTATCTGCCGACAAACCCTACAAAGATCTTGAACTCTAGGGTTTATGGGAATTTTACCCCGCAGGTACCCTAAGTATTGCTCTATATTGCCCAAATACAACTTTACCATGTCCTTATGGACTAACAGATCCCGACCCCGTGGTTGGTTTATTTCCCGAATTTCCAAGTTATGACCATCCACCCGTTGTACCCTGCATAAAGTACAAAATAACGGTTCCAATTTTGGGTGAAATCCCCGACCACGAGCAGTTTTCTCAAGCAGGAAGACTAAGCTGCCTTCGAAAATATCTGCTTGATTCGCCGAAATACGTCGATCGTATCGCTCTCGATATTGTTCTTGTTTCTTTTGTAATTGATCTTTACACTCAGTCCAAATCGTTTGTAATTCCTGATACAAATCCTGTACATATTTTTGTACAGAGTCCGATCGCACTTGTAATTGTCGTGGTTCTTCTGCCAAATCCATATCTCGACCATAGTTCATACGATATGGCGTTTCCCCAGTGGCTACATTTGGTGTGATTCGATACGCCATACAAACTAGTGGGATATAATCATCCCAACAATCTGGATTTTCATCTGCAATTTTGCGTAACACTCGAATGAGTGTTTGATTCCACCGTTCGACCAAACCATTCGATTGATGGTGATCCGCTACTACAAAATTGAGTTTCACTCCTCGTGAACTCAGAGCTTTTTGGTGTGTCTCTGCCATAAATCCAGCACCTCGATCAACAATGACCGTTTTGGGATGTCCATGTCGACTGGAAACACCCTGAATAAAGGTTGTTACAATGGATTTCGCAGTAGTATCAGGTACAGGAAATGCTTCAGGCCATTTTGTTAAATAGTAAATCCAGGAAATAATATATTTGTTACCATTTTCTGTAGCCGGCAATGGTCCTACAATGTCCACACCTACTGTTTCCCATGGTGCATACGGAATAGCAATTGGGTGTAGCGGTACTTTACGATTACCACCTGGATTATAACGATTACAGACAATGCAATCCCGTATAAATACGTGTAGATCTGCAGCTATAGTTGGCCAATAATAGTGTTTCGAAAGCAAAGGATAAGTTCGCTCCCAGGCTAAATGACCTGCGAAGTTTTCATGATATCGTTGCAATAGTTCTTGTCGAAACACATTCGGCACAACCAATTGCGTGAACACTACAGCTCGTCGCTGATGTCGATGGCGCCAATGTAGATGAAAGAGTAGCTGATCCTGGAAAAAGAAATCTCCTTGATTTCGACATAGCCATCGATAACGTTCATTCGATAGCCCTACAACTTCACCATTAGCAAGTTTAAAGGCTCGAATTTCCTCGATTTCTGGATCCAATTGCTGTTCTCTAAGAATTCGTTCCTGCGACCATGGCCAGTCTTGATCCATGACGTGATGTCGCAAATTTACCATTTCAGGTTGATCTTGACCAGTATGATCCGCTCGTAGAATCTCTTGATCAGTGACATCTACATCCACAGCATAAGCTACAGCGTCATCGCGGTCATAGGCTGCAGACGAATAGGCTTTTTCGATGTCTTCCTTCGATATTTGAAGTAAAGGTGGTCTGCTCATACCATCGGCATTCGTAAGTTTAAGCCCTGGCATGTACTTCACCTCGAATGAATATTCCTGCAGTTTGATGGTCCATCGAAAAAGTCTGCCTGTGAGTCCATCCAAATTTCGACGGCCGTTCAGTATATACGTTAAACATTGATGATCCGTATATACCGTAACGTAATTACCAATGAAGTATGGCCGATATTCTTTGAACGCACGTACAATAGCTAAACATTCCTTTTCAGGTATGCTATAGTGCATTTGAGCTGGAGAAAACTTCTGCCCTCCATAGGCTATCACACGAAGTCGACCATTTTCGTCTTCTTGTTCCAAAACATTGCCTACACCATAGTCACTGGCATCCGTAAACAAAACGAAAGGTCTTGTATAATCCGGATAGGCTAAAATTGGCGTCGTAGTGAGCGCTTCCTTTAGCTGCTCAAAAGCCGTATCACATGCCTCTGTCCATCCAGAAGAAAACTTAACTCCTTTAGGACGTTCCTTTGTCGTTTCATACAATGGTGCCGCAACTGTAGCGTAGTTCGGTACAAACCGTCGATAATAATTGGTAAGACCGAGGAAACTTCGTACTTCTTTTACACATGTTGGTTTAGAACATTTCTGCACCTTTTCGATTTTGCTAGGATCGGTACTTATTCCTTCACGTGAAACGACATGTCCAAGAAATTGTACTTTTTCTTGAGCAAAATGGCATTTCTTTCCTTTGACTTTAAGGCCGGTTTCGCGTAAACGCTGCCATACTTGATGTAGATGGAATAAGTGTTGCCAAAAATCAGCTGAGAACACTATTATGTCGTCGATGAAACATAAACAGCTGATTCCCAGTAATCCAAGTAATACCGTTTGCATCGTACGCTGAAACGTTGCAGGTGCATTGGTCAAACCAAACGGCATACGATCCCATTCGTATAATCCTTCGTGGGTAACAAAAGCCGTTTTAGGTTTACTCTCCTCATCCATTCGAATTTGCCAATAACCTGATTGTAAGTCCATAGTAGAAAAATATCGTGTTCCACGTAACGATTCCAATTGCTCGTTGGTACGTGGTAACGGAAACGCATCCTTTACGGTTAAAGCATTTACTTTACGATAGTCAATGCAGAAACGTAACGTACCATCTTTCTTGTGCACCATTACTACAGGACTAGCCCACGGACTGCTCGACGGTTGAATAGCCCCCGTGGCTTTCATTTGTTGAATTTGTCTTTCGATTTCCTGTCGCATTGCATGTGGAGCAGGATATGCCTTTTGCCGAATAGGTGGTGCAGAACCCGTATTGATGGTATGCAACGCTACACTTTAGTCTCCGAGTTCTTCATTCGATTTGCCAAAAATGTCACGATGTTCGTTCATCAACAGCTGTAGATATCGTTTTTCTATATCGGTTAACACTGAGGATGATAAATCAACACCAGGTATCGGTTCTAATTGGTCCTTACGGCCATATTGAGCTTTTAAATACTCTTGCAACTGATCTTGATTTACCCAATGCCGATATACTGGCGTTGATTCTAACTTTGCCTCATCAGTACCAGCTTGTAACTGACCAATTTCCTCTACATCCTCATCCGGAAAGTAGACTTTAGAACTGGCTATAGGCTCAATTTTGACGCAAATGAGTCCCTTTGGTATGTTTATTTTTGACGTGGTGGTATTTATAATAGGCACCCAGAGTTGACCACCAGGTTGGACAACTCCCACAGCTCTCGCGACCAGCACCATTTGGAAAATGGCCGCGCCATCTTCTGTTGCTTCCATTACAACCTGGGTGCCAGACGGAAAACCTGTGGATCCGCCTGTATTTCCAATACTGATGCCGTTCGTCCGTCAACTTCTTGTTGAGCTACTGTAAATCCATAATTTCTATGTACTTTCTGATAATCATCAGCCCTGAAATTCCAGGTGAACACCTCCACCGGTACACCTGCAATTGAAACATCAGGTCCAGGATAAGCAATTGTGACCCGGTATTGTTCGAAAAACTGATGACCCAATATAACTGGATATTTCAGTTCTTTGACGACATAAAAAGGATGAAATTCCACTGTAGCCAAGCCAACATTGACCGGTATTCGTGCAATGCCTATGCATGGTATTTCGCCTCCGTTAATCGCACGAAGTCGCTTTGCACCAGCAATGCATGGCCAGGTGTTCCAAGACGTTTCATATAGCTCTGCATCGACTAAACTGACATCTGCGCCTGTATCGACGAACGCTCGCGCAATGACACCATCCAATACTACGTCGATAAACACTCGTCCAGTTCGATGTCGTTTTTCCAATGGCTTCGCAGTAATGATCCGACGCTCATCACTGGTTTCCAGCAAATTTACCTCTTGATTGCTTTCAGCATAGAAAATATCTTCTTCGATAAGACCGAAGTCCCAAACCACTTCGTCATCGGTGTTTGCTCCCGTTGCCTCCACATTCGCCTCATCGTCATCTTCTACAGCATCCATCCATTCTGCGATTTCCGCTACATGGGGAACTGGTCGTTCTGTCGAAACTCCAGATCGATTTTGATCCGTAGTTTGCCCCGCAGATGATGTTGGCAACGAAGGACAATTAGTCGAAATATGACCAAAACCAGTACAGGCAAAACACCGTCGTCGCGTGTTTACCAATGGATTAACGCGCAAATTAGTTCCCGTACTCAACAGAGTACCGCCTCCGATGCGTTGTTGTCGTCGCATTCCTTCAGCAGCAACGTTACCGCTACGTTCGCTGCTCCACGGTTTCCGTGCAGTTGTAACCTCCGGTACTGCAGTAGCTTTTGGTGTCGTTTGCAGTTTCATTTGCTCCAAGAATTGTTTCATCATTTGTTGTAATTCCGTCGTAGATTCGCTATTTCCAGCCGCAATATTCTTTACCGTTGTTCCGTTAGCAGTTGTCGACTGGGTAGTGACCGGAAACGTCGATACGCCTGTCGATCGAACTGGAGCCGCAGTAGCACGTGGCACAAATCCACTACGCGTGACGGTTTGTGCTACAGCTAATTGTAGACTCTCATTGTCACTATCCTGCGGATCGTCAACCCTTTCCATTTCAGCTGCGGATACATCTTTCATCCGAACCGTTTTACGCAAAATTCCCGGTCGAACATTTCCATCAGCTCCGTCTTCACGAAAATGCGTATCGCAACGTCGTAGAAAATCATATCGTTCCATTGCAATTCGTGCTGCTTCCTCGACATCGTGTCGATCACCACATCGAGTTTGTATATCCGCTCCGATTCCATGACGTAGTCCCTTCAGGAATGTGAAGAAGCATTCCGAATAGTTATGCTGTTGTTCGATAAGACTAAACTTTCGTAACCAAGTAGCTTGTAATCGAGCTTTAAATGCCATAATAGTTTCATTTCGACCTTGCACCATGCTGGCTTTGAAATCGTTCAGCCGATCACCAAAGGATTTCAAAAGATCGTAATGGCGAAGAAATCCCCGCACATAGTCTTCATAATACGCAGGTTCCGGCAACATCGATTCGACTGCTCGAAGAACGTATCTTGAAGATTCACCAGCCATCGCCAAGGTGAATAATGTCACTTTATGCGTATCCAATCGCACATGAAAGCTACGCAATGTTCGTTCAAAGCCTTCTAACCAGCCAGGAAAATCATCACCCTTGAATTTTTCCCAGGGATGTCGAAGCACATATGCCGGTATTTCTGGCATTCCAGAAAAAGTTGACCAAGCTGAGGTGCGTCCGGTTGCACCAGCATCAGTTCCATTGTGTAGTTGCGTTCGCAACTGCTCCTGTGCAACAGGTTCTTTAACACGCATAATTCCAGGTGCATTCATGACCGATGTTCGTGGTTCCATTAGATTGGCCCGCGAAAACGATGGACCGCGCCGTCGTCGATCATCTTCCTCCTGCATGGTAGTGCGCAAAATATCCAATTCAGTTGGTTTGATATCCGGCACCGGTCGTCGAGTTTCTTGTTGAATTTCGCCGACCCAGTCACGATAACGAGACTGCGTAGTCACCGCTACAGGTTCACTGACGATAGCCTCACTTCGTACAGGTAGTCGAAAACGATCACCAATATGAGCTGGATGAGCAGGATTTGCTTGAACTGTAGTCGGAAGACCGCCACAGACAGCATTTTCCAACGCTTGATACAGTACATTTTCAGCTTCTCGTACCTCAAAATCATCAGCTGAAGTGTGTCGACTGATAACACTACGATAGTGATCAATTTCCTGAGCCAATGACTGCATTCGTCTTTCGGCCGTATCAACGCCTTGCCTTATTTGCCGTAGTCGAGTTCCACTATCATCACGTTCTGTGTATGATCCAGCCCGTCTGATTGATCGTTCAAACGCTCTGCGATCCTCAGATCGAAGCACATCATCTCCACGCTCAGGTTCGTCTCGACCGAGTGGATAAGGCGGTGGAATATACGGTGTTGGTCTAGCCGCAGTTATCGTATTGTCACGCGCAGACCGCTCCGAAAT
>JASANE010015946.1:0-45495 GCA_030248225.1 Trileptium ribeirensis
AAAAGAAGGGAACGCGGGACGTAACAAATGTAGTTTATTGAAGTAAAACAAACGGAATAAAGTTATTGAATGGAAATCGATAACTACATGAACACAACGAAACACAAACAAAACAACTGAGACGACCCAACAGTGAGCAACACGATTATATATAAATGTCTCGGATCATGCGAGAACATTCATGATAATTAGAACAGTAGTTTCTGGACTTTTCGGAACGTTCTACAATGTTCTATTGTTTCTTTCAGAATCCAGAATATTTGTAAGACTTCTGGAAAGTTCGAGAATGTTCTTTTGTTACTCTTCATAACACTTCTCCGCCAAAATTGAGGTTTATCGCGAAGGCGAGAACCTTTGCTTCGGCTTGCGAACACGGTTGGAACGGCGTGGAAAGTGAGGTTCCGATTCCGGAACAGCTTGCAGCTGGCTGTCTTCGGACGGACGCATTCGGACAGTTGCTGAAGCTGCTGGCGCGGAATTACTCAGTGGAGGAGATGTAATATCTGTATTAGGACTAACCATGGCAGGTATGACGGGCGTGTCCCCGGGATAAGTATCATCTTGGGACATGTAACGGGGCTGGAGCTGTACCCAGTGTGTTCTCCATGTTGGATCCTTCGGTTGAACGCGGACGTTGAACGTGTGAGACCCCATTCGTTTGATGATTACAGCAGGGACCCAGCGACATTCTTTGTCTCTCCGCGGGCCAAAGCACATGGCGTAGACCGGATCTCCGACTTGATACGATCGGATGACCTTGGAAACCATCTCAGGGCCTTGTGACTTGCGGCATCCTAGCATTGTCTTCCTTGAGCTTTGTGAGCAGGAGACGGAAGTAGGGTATCGATTGATGTTCGGATTTGGCGAGAATTTAATAGTTCACTCGGGGAGTACCCCGTGGAGTTGGGTGTTTGGCGAAACTGCATTAGGAATTGTTGCAGCGCCTGTTTTGGACGAAGATCAGACTTTCGGAGCGCCTGTTTGAATGTTTGAATTAGGTGTTCCGCGGATCCATTAGTAGCTGGATGGTATGGAGCTCCGGTAAGATGGACGATCCCATGATCCCGGCACCAGGCTTGAAATTCTTGAGAGTGGAACGCTGTTGCATTGTCTGTAACTAAGGTGTGGGGATATCCAAAGTGAGCGAAGTCCTGTTCTAGAAGTTCTGTCGTGGCTTTGGTTGAAACTGACTGCGTTGGACGGATATTTCGAATAGGCATCTGTAAGTAGAGCCAGTTGGAGCCCATGAAGTTGACTGCGTGGTCTAGATGAAGTCGACTCCACGGTTTCTCCGGAAGCATCCATGGATGGATAGGCGGTTTGGCTGGCTTTTTCTGGTGCTCACCACAGGTACCACAGTGGCGGCAAGCGGCTTCAATATCGTCGTGGATGTTGGGCCAGTAGACTGATGTGCGGGCAAGATTCTTCATCCGCTGTATGCCAAAGTGTCCCAAGTATAACAGCTCCAGAACGTGTCGACGCATTTTTGCCGGAATAACGACCCTTGATCCAAGAACAAGACATCCATTGATGATGGCTAAGGAGTCAGCAACTTGGCGAAAGCGCTGTATTTCGAAGCCTTCATCACTTTTCTTCTGCGGCCATCCTTCACGAGTGAACCTCAGCACTGCTGAGATAACCGGGTCAATGGCGGATTCTCGGGTCAATGAACCATGATCGGCTGGTGTCACTTTTCCGTTGATCTCCCGTAGCGCACATACCATCTCGGTGTCATCTTCTCTTTCCTCTCCGTCGAAGTTGTGGTCTTTCCCGGACGGAAGGCGGCTGAGGACATCGGCATTCGCGGGATCGTTGGTCTTGCGGTATTCGATTTGATAATTGAATTGGCTTAATAGCAGAGCCCAGTGAGCCAGTCGGTTGGCAGCAAGGGGAGGCACATCCTTGCCTGTGCCAAATAGAGCCTGTAGCGGACGATGATCGGTCATCAGAATGAATGTTCTACCGTAGATGTATTGGTAGAATTTCTTAAGACCGAAGACCATTGCCAAAGCTTCCTTCTGAATTTGACTGTAGTTCCTTTGAGCGTCCGTGAATGTCTTCGAAACATTGGCAATTGGGCGTTCACAGCCGTCAGGATATCGGTGGAATAACACTGCCCCAATTTCTACTTTCGATGCGTCATAGGCCGGACCTAGGGGAAGTTTCGTATCGAAGTAAACCAGGATATTATCGGACGACAGCAGATCCTTTAGCTTCTGGAAAGCAGCTTGCTGCTCCTTTTCCCAAGTCCATTGGGTATTTTTCTTCATCAGATTGTAAAGTGGTTCCGTAATTGTAGCCAGATTAGAAGTTAGGAATTTGGCGTAAACTTGAACGGATCCCAGAAATGCTTTGAGGCTTGAAACGTCCTTGGGTGCCGGCATTTTGACCACATCGTCAACTTTAGGTCCCTTGACGATACCTTCATGGGAAAGAAGGTTAATCGACGTATGGTTGAGCGAATTGGCATTTCTCTATCCGGCAACGGAGACCATTATCTTCCAGGCGCTGTAGTAGGCGCCGAAGATTGTTATAATGATACTTCGAATCTTTTCCTCTGACCAGTAAATCGTCCAAATAAACGGCAACTCCCGGCAAAACCTTGGTAAGTTGGTCCATCACCTGTTAAGAATAACCGGGCGCGGATTTGATCCCAAACGGCAGACGTTTTTGAAGTAGCACACCAATGTGTGTACTGAGAGCTAATCGTCGTTGACTACTTGGAGCCAATTTTATCTGGTTGTAGGCATCCGCAAGGTCAATCTTGGTAAACCCGTATCCGCCTCCCAACTTTCGCATTAAATTTTCTGATAAAGGCAGTGGATGACGATGTTCCTCTAGTTGGGTGTTGACCGTCACAGAATAATCGCCACAGATGCGCAGCTTGGCTTTCTTTTGCCCTAGTAGCAAAGCCTTTTGATGGGAACGACGGGAGTCCCATGTTCGGAAAATTAAAAGGTTCCCAGATTCCTTTGGCAATCCCTTGTTGATAGGCTTCCTGAAGATCCGATTCCATTGCATATGGGACGGGTCGAGCCTTCCGAAAAATGGGCTGAGCATTGTTCTTGAATTTGACATCTAGCTCGAAATCTTTGAGACATCCCAATTCCGGCTTCCAAAGCTCGGGAAATTCCTGGCAAAGCCGTTGGCATCGTTGCTGCAACTTAACATCCGGCTTCAGATGATTGAAAATGGCATGGTACGGTTCTATGGATTTGAGAACCTTGTCGATCGAAATGCCCAGATTGCGGATAGCGTTGGGTCCAAGCAGATTTAAATCAGGATTTCCGGAGACGGTAAATTGAATGTCCTGTGATTCCTTGGAATCCTGGCTCCTGGTTTGGGCAATGAACGATCCATGGATTGGGAAATCGTGCTTACTGGCGGATTGAAATTTCCAGTCGGATTCGTGTAGCTGTGGGCAACCAAGATCGTCCCAGTGTTGCTTGGAGATGAAGTTTCCGACGGTGGCAGCATCCAGTTCCATTGGAATGGTTTCGCCTTGAATCTCGACGGGTACCTCCGGTTTCGGCAAGGATTGTTTATTGGAGATTGTGATGACCACATCGATCCTTCTGGCCGTTGACTTGTCTTTGGAAAGCTTCTTACGACAAACCTTTTCCAAGTGGCCTTTGATATGGCAGTAGTCGCATTCAACAGTCTTGAAATGGCAATTGTCGGAATGATGATTTTTGTCCCCGCAGCGGGGGCACGGAAAACGAATCTTCTTGTCGACGGCAACACCATTTTTGGACTGCATTCCCCATTACGTTAGGGCTGAAAGCGCCGATTGACTTTGTGAACGGGCTTCGGCTTGAAACCATGAACCGTTTCCCTGGCAACCTTTGCTGCGTCCTCTGTTTCGATTGCATTTTGAACGGCACGGGCGAAGTCCAGGTCGTCGTCTTTGACCTTGAAAAAATGGGCCTTTAGGACGGGTTCGTTGTTGACTGAACAAATGAAGCGGGAGCGGAGTGCTTCGTCCTGCGGATCCTTGATTGAGGCAAAGTCACGCGTTGCGGCGTCTTGACGGATGCGAGCCGCAAGTTCTTGCAGTGTTTCACCCGGCTTCCGTTCCATATCGTTCCAGAATTTTAATCGCTCGTGGACCACAAATGGTCTTGGATCGTATTGATTCTTCATGAAGTCTGTGATTTCTTCCATTGTCAAATCATTGATGCTTTCCGGTGGAGTCTGTTGACGAGCCAAGCTTCCCAGAAGACGGTAGACGTCCTTAGATTGGTTCGTTAGGAATATTTGAGCCAACTTGACGTCCGAAACGGAATGTGCCCCAGCAAACGTACAGAAACGATCCAATCAGGCCAGAGTTCGGATGTGGAGTCAAATGGCTCGAAATCCGGAATGTTCGGAATTGTCGATGTCACGGCAGGAATTGCGGCGGTGCCGTGGGGTCCCGGTTGTAGTACTGTGAGCATGGCCTCCATTGTTTGCTGCTGTGTCGCGATTTGCGCTTGCTGTTTAGCCATTTGCTGTTGTAGGAGCTCGATGAGCTTGGCCATCTCTGACATTGTTAAACTTGGTCTTGTTGAGGATGCTACTCAGTGCGCCAATTATCCCTGTCGTATCTCCGGCTAACTTGTGAAAAGAAGGGAACGCGGGACGTAACAAATGAAGTTTATTGACGTAAAACAAATGGAATAAAGTTATTGAATGGAAATCTATAACTACATGAACACAACGAAACACGAACAAAACAACGGAGACGACCCAAAAGTGAGCAACACGATGATATATAAATGTCTCGGATCATACGAGAACATTCATGATAATTAGAACAGTAGTTTCTAGACTTTTCGGAACGTTCTACAATGTTCTATTGTTTCTTTCAGAATCCAGAATATTTGTAAGACTTCTGGAAAGTTCGAGAATATTCTTTTGTTACTCTTCATAACAGTAGGTAAATAGAAGGTTTGTCTAGGTTTTCGGGGTTGCTTGATAAAAGCAACTGGATTTGCATGGAATGCGTCTAACATATAAGGAATACTACTATGTAAAAATCACTCTTCAAATTTGTGATTATTTATAAGTTCCAAAAGTTTCTGTTTTTTGTTCATTGAAAAAAGAAATAAAGGGATCTTCAGTATCTATGACTAAATTAACCGTAGCGTTGTGATTGAAGTATTGTCGGTGTATCATTGGTATCACATGACTATATTGGGAACGACGAATTGATTAAGTTAGCCACGCTCGCCTCGTTTTTCCTCGCTTTGCGAGTTACTAGTATATCAAAGGGCGGAAAAGCTTGCGTTGTACTTTGGTTTTCGGGTCTGAATGTCAAGAATTCGTAATCAAATTTAATTTTAAAACTGCATCACCAACTACTTCACGCGTCAACAATCATACTTTTTATGCATTTATTCAGATGGGTACTATCAGAGTGGGCTGTAATGCATCAGTTATAGCGTTAACGGGCGGCTGAGTAAAACTTCTTTGACTCTGTTCAATTTATGGGCAGTAGAACGTCATGTCATCGCCTACCGGAAGTGAGCGTGGCTTTTTAGTCTTATAAGGTTGGACGCATCTTTGTTACAACACGATAAACAAAACATGGAAAGATGCAAAAATATCACATCGAAAAGTGATTCATTATTGCTTTACAAAGTATATTTATATTTTTTGTTTTAGAAAAAGCCAAGCAGCAGAGACTGGAAAAGCAAGCAAAACAAATAGAAATGTTGATGCGTATGGATAATGAGCAGATGAAGGTATGTTATGACCTCTCAAAGCGACAATGTTTGTAACGATTCGAGATCGTTGCAATGTTGTCGGCATGGCCTTATGAATTTATTGTAACTTCATATGGAACAATCAGTTTGCAATTTTATGCATTTTATATTTTTATATAATGTAATTAACAGTGCGTTTTCTGTATCACGAGAATTTCCATTGAAATCTGTGGCTAATTAGGATCAAAACGTTCATGGCATAGTGGTGTCGATAGCGGGGTTACAACCCACCCTCTTTAAGCCATATTCACACTTCGCTGCCGCCGCGTGCCAAAGGCGCGCGAAAAATTTTAGCAAAAATTGTAAAATCGGGAAAAATTTGTCACCAATGTCGGAGTGAGAGACCGAGGTCTACCTACCAGCTCCCACTAAGCCGACGGACATTTTTTGACACGTATGATTTACGGCTGTTATTTATACGTTCCTTATGAGAAAATAATGTTTTTCCTTTCTGTACGTATTCAGTATGTGTTCATATACTGTTCATTATTTTTTGCCAAAATAAGCTAAAAGCAAGTTATAGCAGCTGTCGTGTAGTATGTAAAGCATACCTGTATTTTATCGAGTGTAAAATTTGATAAATGGAACATTAAATTTGTGTTCGATTGTTGTGCGACACAGGATTTGCTTTTTCAAACCTAACCCTGGTTGGAGCAAATTTCTTCTGGATCCAGACCTTTATCGCTGGGTCCAGACACAATTTTTGGCTCGAGGATTTTACGAATTGTTATGCAATAATGAAATGTAATTATACATATAGCCCGGATTCTCTGCACCCAAACCAGGATAAATGATGAGAGCCATCCATGAAACCAACAGCAAACCACTATATACACATATAAGCACGAACGGCGGATAGCCTGCACTTTGTAACATAATTTATTAGTAAACGCAAGTCTCCGAAGTCGAAACTGCCCTGGGTCGAACATGGGTCCAGCAAAAATTTTTGGGTCCACGTAAAAATAATTTAGTGTAGACCCACCTGTGGACCCAAAAAACCTTGGTTCGACAAGTGTTGGATAGCAATCTTCCGGTGTTTTTCGAAAGCTGGAGGAAAGATCCTTTTGTCTATGCCAGCCGAGTTCGATAAATTAATAATTATACTTCTGGATGTTCATTCAAAATGTTATATGGCCATGCTTGTTGATATCTATGCCCCATGGCACAGTAATTTTACTTTGTACTGTGGTCAGCATGTAGTTTTAACTTCATTTATTACTCGCCAAAAATCACTGTCGCTCGCTCGAAATAAATTTTTTGTAGAAATTTAATTTATTATTAACTTAAATACATTCGAAATTTCGTTCGCGACTCGCTCGAAATGCGACGGTCATTTATGGCACATACTGTAGTTCTTTTAGGTTAAGCTCTTATTTGAAGTAGTGAATTTTAAAATTACAGTTCTTTTTCCTGTTTCCCGTCCTAATTAAATTGATCGGACAGAAATTTCACTGTACTTTTAAGAATAAAATTAATGTTTTGTGCCTATTTAACACATTGTAGTGTTGATAATGAATACTTTTGTTCTGTATGGTGATGTAACTTCTTGAATCTGCTACCAAATAACATAAAATGATTCTACTTTCTAGATAATATCATTGATGGGTTGCTTTTACGATGTACTACTATTATCTTTCTTAATATTAATTATTCAGTTTATCGCTTCAGTTGCATGATCTTGCATTTTAGATGCAATGTGCTCCTGCTTGAGCAGAGACCGCTTCCTGCTGTAGGAACTTGATCCGTAGATTAACATAGTTATTATTTCTCCAACAGCGATCGGTTGTTATGCTGTTTTTAGTGGCTGGTGGCATTCTGTTCAGCCAATCAGTGAAGAAGGGCTTCACTTTTTTTCTAAAAATACTTTCATCTTGAACATAAAACAGCAAAAAATTTCCGCGATGTGGTGCTCAAGCGACATTTTTGTAGATCGTGCTATGACGTTTGACTAGCAGTTTAGAAAAAGTATTGGATCAAACAGATGTGTTTCGAAATTGCTAGAGGGCTCACGCTTCAGCACGATTTATTTGGAGTATTGTTGCTTTGTTTTTGTTGGTGTCTGACACAAGATAGTTTTAGCTGCAGTTAACTATAAAACAACGATCCAAGGTTAAATGTCCAGTTAATGAAAGTGCGAATTTTATAATTAGAAAGATTTCATTTATAACACTCGAGTTTTACGTAAAATAAAACATGTAAAGATATGCGGAAATAATAATTCAAAGCAAAGCCATCTGAAGACTTGAGCAATCAAGTTTTCCGTTTATACATGGCCTACTCCCAGTGTTTGTCTAGCACTGTTTGTGTAGATAAATAATTATGCTGTAACTACATTGTTTCAAACTATGATCTAGGCATCCGTTTTGTTACAGTTGAATTATGAGTTCGATTAGTGATTAATATTACTTTCAGAACTCGCTGTCGCTTGTTTACAACACATTAAAAGCATTGTACTTCGAATCTAAAGACCAGATTGTGTCAAATCGTAATAATAATAACAGTAACACAGTGCCCACCGATTATTTGGCTGCATTGCGAGAATTGCTCGAAAAGTAAGTACTATATATGAGCATACGTGTTTTAGTGGTGTTTCTTTGTGTTCGATGGCTTAATTGGAGTGTACTATTTGTACGCTACAGCATAAACTGAATGCGCAAGCATGTGATGTCCACATCGTTAGCGTTAAAAACCAATAAGGGTCATTGTCAAATTTCGCCACTATCACGCCTAATATGAATTGTTCGCTTGGCTCGTTTCACTAACTTCGCTCAGAATTCATTTATATGAGTCTTCGATTAATCACAAATGTCATCAATTATGCTCGATTAATAACAGATAAATGAACTGCGAAAATCAAATTTTACTGGCCAATAATACACAACTTCCCGGTTGCGAACCGCCCGATTTTGCCAGGGGGCATTTTTCCAAGAGAAAAACGGTAAAAAATCGTGTCAGAAACACGGTCAAAACGCTTTTGATGGAGAGAAAAAGCGATTGTTAAACAAATTTTGATAAAATTAGCGAAATTTTTAGCTTCGAAAGGAATTTTAGTTCAAATTTTATATACTATTTTGGACCGAATGGAAACGAAAATTTTCCAAGCGGCATTGGACTTATTAGGACTACATACAACCTCTGAGACACGTTTTGTCATTACTCTATAGTGAGAGAGCTTGTCCAGCTTAGTACTTAGAGTTTGTTTAGCTTAATACTTTATGTTAGAAGAAAATTCGCCTTTTACAGGCGACATTCTACACGTGGTACTTTTCTGGCTTCGGATCGTTCTTTCAGCATTAGTTCAAATTATTATTGTGTGTTCACTTTCATACAGCTAAAATAGTACTTTGATGCAAGAAGTTGTGCTTCAGGATAATGGATAACAAAGGGCGTAAAAAAGAATAGAGTAAAAATTGATAGTATTTTTGAAATTGGGCGTTTTATTGCAGTAAAATGTATTGCTTTATCAAATTGACTGTATTGTTTAGGCACAAAATTTATGGTCAGGAACACTCGCATTTGGTTGCTCAATATCTGCTCTATCTCAGTAATAGCTTTTTACGAAATTACAACACGGCAAATGAAGCGATTGACGGTAATTTTTTTGCGGCCACTTAACGCAACCTACGGTAGTTTTCTCTGGTAAAGACCGTCTTTTTCTAGAAATATCATAATTTTTTGAAGGAACATTAAATGGAACCATTCACACAATTATTTTTATCGAACATGGCTGGAATAAGGCGATTTTTTTAGAGTATTTATGGAAGCACTCTGAAGCATTCGAACACAAATTAATGGATTATCGCCATTTTCGAATTTAACGCAAATAATTTTACATAACTTAATTTATCAAAGGTCTAGCTTCAGAACGGAATTATGTGAAGATGTTGTCAATATTAGTGGTAATCTTCAGTCGTTCTTTTGCAAAATTGACGAACAAATGGCCTGCATTAAATCAAGCGGAGTAAAAAACTCTTATGGGTTCAAACTAGGGAGAGTTAAAATGCCTGGGGCATCACAAAAATTGGGAGGGTCCAAACATGTTCCCGACAGTCTACACCTAGATACAGTTCTGTCCGATCACGTCTACGTATGCACCTGTTTTTGACCGCGGCTATACTCTACGATTGTTCATGTAGGTTGATGCAATTTTACATATGAAATTATTATTAGAATTAGGTTCGGAACTGTGGGCGCTGGATTTTGCCAGGGGGCTTTCAACCGGGTAGCGAACTGGGGCAGTCAAATTTGTTTCAACAAAAAACGCTAAAATTGTTAATAAATAGCTTCAAAAACGGTGCCAAAAGTATTATTTGATGTTAAAATCAAATTTTCACCCAAATTTTTGCTGAAATTACTGAAATTTTTAACTTCGTAAAGGAATTTTTATAAAAAAAATTTGTCAATAATTATTTATGGCTTCTTTGTAGTGTATTTACAGCGGGAAGCCAAAACTTTGTCAGGGGGCTCCAACCGGGGGTTCCGTTTTGCCGGGGGGGCACTTTGTAAAAGCCAGCTTATATATGTTTCTATTTCTGTGAACAGTAGATTTCAGTATATACATTCACGCTTAGCATTCTCATAACCATTCATATTACGTTATTGGAACGGCGTCGCTAAAATTTTCCAGCTCGATTTTGCCCTGTAGGCGAAAAATCAAAACTGTATCATCGTTGTCACGCAATTCTATAATATTATCACTACGTTCACTTTACGTCACGCGAACCTAAACTGGTTACAAAATAAAATTAAATGTCGATTTTTCTGGCTAACGATTAATCACGGCATTGATTCCATTTTCATAAACTAAAAATATGAAATTACATCATGCTGTGAAGCATGGCTACATTGGGCAGACTGGATACCTATAAACGCCTGTTAGCTTGTTTATAAGTTTTGCTTAAAAATTACCTTTCCTATTTATGCAACACGTCCTTGCTTAAGTCACTATTAAGATTTGAAAAGGCACGACGCTCGATCATTAATGTTGCGCTGTCATAGGAATTGAGCAACCCTGACTTCTAACTTAGTAACATTTTTTCAACCCGCGATATTACTCTACATACAAAGCTAAAGAAATCAACTTCTTCGATAACGCTAATTCTTATCTCTACAACTGCTATTGAGTTAGTACGTCAAAGCTTTTATATGCCAAAAATGAAGTGTGCTATAACAGTTGAAATCTCAAATTGCATCATATCAGCATGTCGATGATCATCATTATCGATATTTGTATTATATTTACTAAAATTCAGCGTTGTTCATCAGCGTATCGGTTATAAATTGCTAAAGGTTATAAATACATGCCTGAAATGAGCCCTGTTAGTTTGGATTTCCCAAGCCGTTCGTTCGATATTATTCAAAAAGTCAAAGTTTATTCGAAATTTTTATCGCGCTTTTCTAACATTTGTTCGAGAGTTGTTCGAAGTTTGCTCTCGGATAAATGATTTTTGCTCTGTTTCTGTTCTATGTTCGTTCGTTCGACATGCGACAGTCATTTTTGGCGAGGCTGTACTCGCCTCTGTTTTAAAAAATTATGTTTAGCTTCTGATATCAGCCAAGACGATATTGTCAACGTTCTTCAAAAAATTTTCGAATTGATCGTCCGGTGGCCAAACTATGAGGATAATGGATGGCTTTTTGAGACAGCTCAACGCTGCAAGGTACGTAATGGGCTGGGTTCATGCTATGCATGTGTCAGTATAGGGTGGGGGTCAGCTTTTGGAACCCCTCTGGGCGACTTCAGGGTGCAAGCAAACGTGTAATTTGCAGAAACGTTAAGCTAATAAATTTTAAGATTTTGAGGAAAGTTATATGGAACTTATACGTGGTGATGGACAAGGATATGGTTTGCCATATCCGAATATCTGTGTAAAATTGTTAAATATGTCAGGATATCCGGATATGGACAAATATATCCTTAAATTTCAATCTTTTATTTAAACTTGAAAAACTGTAATGAAAAGTTCTCGTGACAGATTGTCAAATATTTTCTGGATCGCAAAATATTTTAACTCAAAGTACAGAAATATTTAAAAATGTCCTAAATATTACCAGTGTGGTCAAAAACACGGTAGGCTATTTTGAGATAGATGCCGTGAAATTAATTTGGGCACTGCATTGAGACTGCAGTTTTTTCCTTCAGTTGTACTAGCAACACTTAAAAAAACAGAACCCAGAAACATAGATATATAAGCCAAAAAATCTAATGAAATATTAAAAAGCTAAAGTCTGTGAGTCTAAAAAGGTTGTAAGTCTGAAAAATGTAAAATTTCAACGAAAGTTTCCGTTATAACTCGGCTCAAATCAAAAATTCACCAAAAATTGAAAACTGGAAAACTGAAATTACGCAATCTAGATTTTTATATAAGTAATACAGTATGGTAAATTTTTTAGCGTAAAAGGACGAGAAAAGAACCCAATACGGCTTTGAAAATGGAACTGTTTTGGATTTTCAACTAGCCGGTAAGGCGAGACGATTAAATGAAAAGCCCCTCGTCTCGCTGGCGTAAGGCAAATATAATGCTATGAAATAGACCATCTAAAGCTACGATATGAATATCCTGTTCCAAAAAGATTGCAAGGAAACACACCTGTAAACGGTGTCTTCCCGGAATCATTGAACTCGGGTTTGTCGCTCTCTACCAGCAAAATTTTGCAACTCGCCACCGAATGCAATGTCCGGCTATGAAATTGTATATGAATACTGGATATGTTTGCCCATCTCTAAATAATTTATGTATAATTATAATCTACATACTTAAATAAAAGCCGGTTGATTGAGGGATGATTGGTGGGGAATGCATAGACTTACAGAAATAGAAACCACAGAAATGGGTCAGTTTTTCTTTTCGGTACTGATTAAAATATAAAATGTGGTTTTTTAGATAATTTTGTTGTATTTTTCAAATAATTTTGTAGCCGTTAAATTTGTGCACCAAGTTGAGCAAAAACTTTATACTTCCGATACAGGATTTTGCAATAATTACCGGAGCAACATCAAATTCTTCAGTTGTGGGGAGTAGACCCGCAGCAAGGGATTAGGCTGGTTTGGGACAGCCTCCAGTAGCAACACCTCATATTTAGAACGACGATGACATTGCTAGCCTCAAATAACGTACTTTCGGAGACATAGCATGTTAGACAGTGTTATACACAAATGTATTCATTGTGATCATCGGTTTTTGACAGCTTATCGGATTTGTCTGAGATTTTCACTAAAAGATGCGATTATTCGTCACACCCATTTCATAATTTTATATACAGTCATGGACAAAAATGTAAGAAAAGCCAAAATAACATTATGATTATAACTACGGACTTGTCTCATCGTCAAGAAAGTGAATTCTGTGCGTGTCCCCAGAAGTTTAACGTTCCCGTTTTATTTTCTTTAAATTTGAGCTAGTAAAGTAGCTATCAGTGCAAATACATCGGATCTCACTAATACAATAACATTTTAATGGGTTAAATTATATCGTCAAAGTTATAAATTTAAAAATTTAGCGTTTTCCGTTTTATTTTCTTTAAACTCATGTTAGTAAAGTAGTTATCCGTACAACTACACCGGAACTCACTAATTCAATAACAATGAAGTGGGTTTAGTTATATCGGATCGTCAGAGAGCCAAAGCCCTGACGCCAGATGAAATACAACTTTGATACATTTTACGGCTATAATGATGATAAAAACACGTAACTTAAATTTATTATTTGCTATTTATAAGTGCTCAGGGTTAATGTAACACAACATATATAAGAATATATACTAAAAAATTGTGTACCTGCTAAGTATAATTCGTATGCTTGACCATATATCGAAAACTTGAACGATTGTGATACTCAGTATTCTGATTACGTACTAAACTTGTCTAATCTAGATATTTAAATTACTACAGCTGTAATTTTGTCCAGCTCAGTTTATGTACAGTACTCACCAGAAATGACAGCTGCCCGAAACAACACTCGTTCGAATGGCGACATTTATTTCTGGCGCTTACTGTTGTTAATGAATGAATTTTCCTGGTATTCCTAGCTCAACTATGTATATGTGTTTATAGAGAATTGGGTATGAATCACCCTTGGTGCGTTCCTGTTATCGCTACGGTATTCTTGACATTTTATTAAAATTGCTAACGTTTCATCGAAATTTGCTTGATTTACATGTCAGCTGTTTGTATATTGATATTCCGTTCCCTTGCCGTAGCTGATGAGAACTAGACATACATAGTAATCATAACTACAAACAGTACTCGCCAAAAGTGAGTACTGTTCTTTCGAAGTTCTCTCGGCGTTCGTTCGAAAAATTTCAAATCTTGCTCGAAACGTGTTCGAATTTTTTTCGATATCTCTTCAAAAGTTTTATCAAGCTTTTTAAAATTTGTTTGAAATGTGTTCGAACTTTGTTCGGGACTTGTTCGCACATAAAAATTATGTTCAATGCTCATTAGTTCGACACTGAACAGTCATTTCTGGTGAGTACTGATTGTACTATCCATTTAAAATCAGTACAGTTATGTGTAAAACTGGTTGTAACCTTTAAATATTTCTAGCCAGTTTCCGCCATATCGCTGCATTCATAATTTTCATCGCTTTACAGGATGTAACTGAGATCAGTCAGAGGTTTTTTATTTTTAGAGAGAAATCGACGTTCTGCAGAGAACATACATTGTGAAACCTAAAGTCGAAATGAATACAACGAAAGACTGATTTCAAACATTGGAAATTAGTTTGTTGCGCAAACGTGTACGTCGAGCTACAAATTTCGGAAGCTCACTTTGTCTTTGTACAGGTGTATTCTACAGTGCTATTAAGTCGTATTTTCTTTCAACTTTTAAAAACGCTGCCATAGTGTTTAGCTGTTATTTTGTTTGCCATAGTTTTTAAAATTTCCAACTTACCGGGAATCATAATTTTATTCTAAATAATTACGACTTAGCCGATATTGAAAAATACCGACCCTATACGATTATTAGAATGCCGTTATTGATAAACAAACAGTGAATCAAAATATGTAATTTGTCTGATGATGGCAGATACGTACCGGAAAAAAAATTTATAGTTCCGGTTTGGGTAATATTCGGTTCAGGTTACTCACTGATGTATATAATACACTTGTTAAAATAATAGCATTTTTTGGTTCGTTATTTTGTAGCCAGTGTCATTTTTTCTGCCATTTCCGACATCAGTACCGGTATTTCTGACGTATAAAAAATACCGATATCGATATGATGGTTATGTGACGATTCATATACTCGGCTAAGCTCTACAGAACAATATAATGTACTTTTTCCGTTAATTTCAATATGGGAAATGTATTCAAAAGTCCAAGTTATCTTGGAATGCTGGTGCTCATCTCCGTTTCGTGTGATTAACAGTCATACTTGCGGAAGCACCAGCCGTATAGGGATGCCAGCTACAACACCGAAACACTGTTTACCTTTTATACAATAAGATATAAAACTGTAGTAGCAGTAGAGTTGATTTTTAGGTTTCTATGACTGTAGCTTGATTTGCTAACGCTTTTTTCTGTTGATATTTCATCATTAAATTTTATAAACTTTTATGTACACTTAAGCATCACGTCAAATTTTACGAAACTTAATACGATTTACATAGGCTCATAGGCGCTGCAATTATAAGATACGACCTATCGGTTCACAGTGTTTAGCTAAGTAGCTTGTTCGCAGCAAAAATCGGCTGTGAGAAGGTGGGAACCTTATTTGGAAGAATATTGAATTTCCGTCACAACCATTATTACCACATTCGGCTTTTTCCTGAATTGGCTGACCAAGATGCGCTAACGATTGGGTAGCTTCGCCAGCTCACTATAGTAAAGTATCATTTCTTTTTTAAACATATCCGAAGGCCAGTTAAGCTTGGCTTTGATCATGTTTGTGAAGATTACCTGACGCAATACATTATCCTTGATGCCTTGTCGCGGCATACAACGTTTTTAGCAATTTATGGAGAAAAAGACATTTTCGGTTGTAAATTTATAAGCTCACAGATTTGAACCGGAAGAATGGGATCTAACACCGACACCGTTGCATTACACTATAGTATGAAAGATACATACATAGCCTACATACTTCATTTCTGGTAAAATTTACGTATATAATATACCTTATTTTTACTCTGTCAAAATGATTATGTAACAGAAAGGTGAACAATGTAGTTTTGTATAATAATATCTATTAAATTTCTAATAGTCTTATCTACATAAAAGTTTTGTGTTTTAAGTTCAACCGAACCTTAAACGATTCGTGATTAACTCCGGAACTAACACGTCGCCAATCTCTATTCATGGTCTATCTATAACTTAAATTCTGTCTTTTCCCTTAGTCCTCCCTCAGGCCGAAGTTGGTCAACCTTGAATATACAGCGATAATCCTGGTACCATAGGCAAAGGCTTAGGATTTCACATAAATGGCCATAACCCTTTAACACGGCAGCGGATTCATGTAATTTTACCACCATTCGACTCAGCTCGTCAATGCGGTTTGAATGGTGAATTAAATTAACATTACTATCGAGAAAAACATTTGTTTTCGAAAATTTTGGGTATCAAAAGAAAGCAAAAAATCGAAAAAAGATATTTTGCTCTAAAACTGGCCGAAATAGAGATTTTCTGAACGTGCTCGTCGAGCTGAGTAGACTGATACTAAAGCTATAGCAGGATCTCCAAAATTGAGCAATTTCGGCATGGGGTGGGCTAAAGAAAAAGACCAAGTAAATGTTAGTTTATAATAATAGTACCAGGCATAAATCAATACACATTATACTTGTAAGATTATATGGGGTTGCTGGGGTTATGTACAGCGGTTGACAGAGAAATTTGACACGAGTATAGTAGGGCAAAAATTTCAAGTCCGTTTATTGTGAGCCCAGGCTTAGCTTAAGGTGCATTAACACGTCAAACTTTTTGCTCAAATTTTGAGCTCAAAATTTGAAATCATTTCTTTGGTGAATTTGAATGTTTGAACACATTCCACACCTTTCTAGGTTATTGCTTTAACCAGTCAATTTTAAAGCATTGTGATTTTTCACTGTTTTTTATTACAAATTAACAGATTTTTAGCTCAAAATTCGAGCAAAAATTTCATAGCATGAAAGTGCTGGTATGCGTTGAGGGATTAAAATTATGTCAGATCACACCAGTTGACAAAAACTTGACATGATGTGGAGCAGCTTTACGCGACCCTATTTATATGCAATTATTTATTTGTTCATGTATATATTTGTCAGGATTGTCATGAGGATGGGGTGGGGATGAAAATTTTATTTGTCGGGTTCCACGCTCCATGTGAGGACTTGTTTTTCAGAAATGTTCCTTTAAGGATGTCAGCTGTAGACACTAATTTTTTTATATAATTTAAAAATATTTGGTCTGTCATTGTCCACGGTGAGCTGTGCTCACCATGAGATGTTCTGATGGTGCTTTCAGAAGCTTTAGAGTATTGCATAATTACTTTAAATTTTTTCTCTTGAGTTAAGCACAGATAAATTTTTTAAATAAAATTTATGTGATTGCAATTTCATTAATTTACCTGGTAACATCAGAACATCCAATATTCCCGTCGCATATGGGGCCGACGATCCCCATAGGTGGGCAGACAGCAGCCACTGGCTTGCCACCTACCCTGTCGACGCTTCCGCTAAGGTTGTTGCATCGGAGATACTATTACCTCTCTCCGTATCGATGCTGCAGCGACGATGGTACTACCGCTTAATTGATGTTTCTTTCCGTTCATTTATCGACGTTGTTAATATTGTTGAGATACTGGTTTTCCTCAACATTGGCGTTATCATAGTAGCAAAGATAAGACGCAGATATGACTCGATTCATCTCATCGATTTTACCAGCGACGAGTTTTTCGTCAGATGTTGACAAATGATGCCCGTCGCTTCCAAAGTATGAGTTTATTAGCTGGTCACCATCGAATAGCAGCTCTGTAGTATTTAGGAATATGAAATTATTAACAGTTTCATTAAGAGTTGACGTCCATAGGGTGACCGGCAAAATGTCGGTTGTGAACATTGTTCACAGCGGGCCAACGCAGACGTTAATTTGCAAAGAAGCATTTACATTTAACGCCAAATAGCAAAACACTGCGGCCGTTAATTAATTGGCAAGCCTCTGGAATGAGACTCAGTTGATATAACGATGGGGTTCCATGGGATCCCCACGAAAACTTTCGTGGGGTGGGGTGGATATGATGCACGAGTAAACTTAAGGTGATCCCGCCAACCATCCTATTTTGTATTTTTGCATAAAAATTTGTTACGGAACACTTCTTGGTCAATTGAAATTCGCCGTAAAACCGTTCGCTAACACAGCGCTCGCCACTGAAATCTAACCATTTTGTGTTCCCGAAAATTCAAGTAAAATTACCCAAATTTTTGAGAACGAAAATTTGCCGATTGATTGTGACGTGACTTTTGCATTAAATTTGTTCGCGAAGACTGAATAATCCAAATTTAAATGATTGTGCATTAAGGAACAGGATTTCTGCAAGTTGATAGCGCCGAAATTCTGTTCGAACACAAGGTCTAATTTCTGGCATTTGAATTTGCCAATGTTCGGTTAGCGAAAAACCGAATGAAATCAAGCCTTTTTCCGTAACAAGGGTTTGCGATTCGATATCGGTAATGACAAAATAGGATGGTTGGTGGGGTCACCTTAAGCTTGCTAACGCATGAATATTGAAATTTCGTCCCCATGACAAGCCTGTATTCAATACCCACCACAAGTGTCTGTCGGGCTATCAACAAATGTTCGAGTTGTTGTACTTGAACAGCTAATGAGATTTTATAGTCTATGATCTAAGACATAATTTGTCATATTATGACCTTTGCGTTCAGAGAGCAGTCTTCGAACGAGCATCATTCTATTAAATGTGGTATGTAGCAGTGTAGCTAATTATTTCAAAAAGATTTCAATAATATTGAGTGTTATTGTTTCATAATATTGTGATCTGATGTATATTAAAAGTTTCTTTTTACGTAATTTGATTGTTTCGTTATTATTACAGAGTTGTTGCGTAATATACTTACATTCTTGTATAATTTTGCTTATATTTTGCTTTTGCTGTTGATATATCTTGTGTCATTTTGTTCGATTCGTGCGAAGGTTGACCCATTATTAATAACCTCGGTGATTGATGTCGATGTTTATACGTCATGCTCTGATGCGACGGTTGGGTTAAATATTTCAGCTGTCTACATGGTGCATTAACTTGAAAATATGAAATAGACCAGCCAGCGCAGTTACAGTGCCAACCAGGAAATGACCGCAGCCCGATGTCTTTTCGAAAAATGGTACAGCACTGTTCGCTCTGTCGAAAGGTGTCAGCTATCGCTGGTGCATTATACTGTAATTTCTGTGATGCCGCGCATTAATTTTGCTGAACCGGGCTGCAAAACTGTAATGCTTCGGGCATAAATAAGAAGTAACAGACGCCTGAACGCACTACTAAATAATGTGCCTGGTCATTATAATCGTTGGTAAAACTAGCATAAAACGGGATCATGTTTTGGAAAAGTATCACATGATCCTTAAAACATGGGTAAATACTACTCTATAACATAATCTATGTATTATCTTTTTCGAGTTTAAAATGGTAATTTGTTAATTTCAGGACGTTTAATTAGTGTTTTCAAGAGCACCGGGTATACATCCAATAGTAATACATATATATTTGTAAGTGTCAAAATGCAACATTTGAATTATGGGTATATATGTATTTATACTGTTATATTAAAATATTGCAGATTGTAGGAAATTACAACTAGACAATGCTCATAATCCTTGATTTTTCTATCAACTATGGCACAGCCTTAACAGTGGATAAATCTGTATTAGTATAAAGAAGATAAATAAAAATCAAATATATACGTATTTGATCAAAACTAAACACAAAAGTGGTGTTGAAGAGTGCGGCGTACTTGTAACAAGTGGAGAGTCATATCGACTTGTACTCAACTTTAGGGAGATGTAGTGTCCTCAACTTTGTTAAGAAGCTATAACACACCACTTATTGTCATTCTTTACAGTTTTTAATAGAGGTGCGAATGGAACTGTCAGGCTCGGCACGGCTTTAGAGCCGAGCCTGAATCCTAAAATTTTACGGGGAAGCCGAGCCTAAAAATTGAGGCTCCTTCTGATACACACATTACGCATCTGCTTTACCGTGCCCATTTCGTTTGACGCATATTTAATATATATGCATAATACATTACGGGATTTTGATGCTTGCCTGACGCTTCAGAAGTGGTCGTCCCAAATAGCGTTATCCAAATTAAGATGTCTATTGATTGCTTGATGAACGAAAGTCATCAAGTCATCATTTTATTGTCATAGTTGTCATAAATTGTGACATTGTTTTCACTGTTCGTGAAACTGTGCATTATAATCTTGCTTGCACTATATGTATATGATCAAGAGTGTGGTGTCAACTTGGTGGCCTATGCACGAACTGGGTCACAAATCTGGGCGGGATAAGAGACAAAACGACCTCTACGTACCGCTGAAGTCTATTCTCGGAGAGCCCCCATCCCCTCTTATATATCAAATCGTTGAAATTCTCAAACCCCTCGTGTTCTCCACCTCCCCCAACGGTGTGCAACCTCTCCTCGACATCTACAACTTACATACTCCTCCTCATACATGTAAAGAAAAAAAAAAAAAAATTGGGAAATTGAACCCCTAAAAATTTTAAAAAAAAAGCTCCCCCCCCAAAATAAAAAAACTATATTACACAACCAGTCGCCGCGCAGGAGGACTAGAACATTTTTCCTCCTTCCCTTCTCCCCTTCCCTTTACAAATTTTGGGGTTTGGCCCCTCCCCCCCCCTACATACACCACACCAACCACACACAAACACCAACAGACAGTCACTCCCTTACTCAACCCCTCCCCCCCCTTTTTTCTTTCATTTGTGTGGTTTTACTAAACACAACACGACACAACACCACTCTTTCTTATTTGAGAAATAAAAAATTATATTAACTACATTCCTTCCTTTCCCACTACAAAAACCTTAGTGAATAACTATTTAATTATCCCCGACTCCAAATTAAAAATTCTCTTCGCCCCAACTCAACAACTACTCCGCAAATACAGGGAGACTAGTACACAACCCGTACATTCTCCAATAACACATCCCCTTCCCTTTCCGCCTTCTTCTCCACCCTCCACGCGGCCCTCTCTCTTTACTAAAAAAATACTTACCGCGCACATAGCTAAACGAACTAAGGTAAAAAAAAAAAAAAAAAACTTTCCACCCCCAACCCCACAACCAAAAACTTTCCAAACAAAAAAATTTTTTTTGTTTTTGGGGGCGCCAGAGAGGAGGGAAGGGGGGGAGGAGCGCCGCACCACTTACCTCTTAACCACCAGAAATTTTTTTTTTCCCTTGTCGACACCCAACAAAATTTTCTCTACTCGACCCAGAAGAAGACGGAAGTATGAATATGTTAAAAGAATAAAAAAGAAAATAGAAGAGTCAAAAAAGACGCTACACACCATAAATGTGTTCAAATTTCAAAATCTTAAACAATTAAAAAATTCAAAAAAATAAGTAGATGAAAAACCCCGGTTTTACCCCCCTCATCCTCCCAGCCCAAATACTTACCCCGGTTTTACCCCCTCCTCCCGGAGGGGTTTCGAGGTAGGAGGGGTGGAAGGGAGGGAGGGTGAGCCGGGGTTGCGATTACTTACGCCCCGCGCACACTAGTAAAAGTAGTCACCTTAACCCATTCATATAAGAACCACAAAAGTCGAAAACAATGTTATATAACAGCCCCAGCACGGTCTTTCACTCTACAGTCTGAGAAAACTGTAAAAATTTTACGCATTAACCTCAAATTTACCATTGAATGCACAGCCTGACAAAAGTCGAAAACAATGTCATAGCATTATTACTATGACTAAAATCTAAAACGTTAATATTAAACTAAAAAAAGCCCTGTTACATCAATAACATTATACGTGCAAAAGCATTGAATCACTGATAGCAGCTATTTTTTGGTCTCCGATTTTTTTTGATATTGCATTCAGGTATTTATGTGTGTTTGTTTATTGTTTAGTCTGTGCCCCTGTTATTTTATGCGTATATGTGTTTATTCTTTTGTGTATGCCTCGGCATACACTTTCTTTATGTGTATGTGTGTTTCTATATGTTTTTTCATGTGTGTCTCCATAAATGTTATAGTTTAGGTTTTTGTGTGTATGTGTGTTTATTGTTTTGTGTGTGTTCAGGTATATATTTATATAGATGTGCATATGTTTATCTTCATATGTGTTTATATTTACATATCAAACGTCACCCAAAAATTGTCAGAATTTTTACGACCCCATTGTTGATCAAAATACTAAAATTTTATCACTCACTTTGTTTACTCATATTCCAGGTGCAGCATGGTATTAAATTCTATTTTTGTAACCTAAAATGTTATCACTCAGTTTGTTTGCTCAATCCTGGGAACGAGCGGATACGAAATTTCAGTATTTTCGGCTAAAATTTTATCACTAAATTTGTTTACCCAAATACCAGGTACGATAGGACACAAAATTTTAATTTTGCTGAGCTCATCAATTTTAGGAGCAAAACAAGTCTAAAAATAAAATTTTTTGTTTACCAAGTTCCAAAATTTTGCTAAGATAAGCAAATTCCTTATCAGCCTCAAAAATCTATATAAGCACCGCGTCCGTCAGAATATGAATTCAGTTTGGAAGGTCAGCCCTGACGGCAACGTTCGAAGGTGAAATCTTGAGGAACAGGTTAGTGGATTTCAATATGTCATATATCTTCCAAACAATTAGTCTACCCAATGGGGTTCTCTCTCGATTATCTAAGATTGAAATTTTGGAATAAGTGAATATTGAGTTGCCATTTAATGCTTACATAACCTTAGATACCAGATGGGGTGAGCATCTAAATTGCTTCATATCTCCTTAACCGTTGGAGATAGAGCCTCGTTCAAAAAGTTTGATGAAAAAAGAGTTTGGGTTTCCGAGGGTGCTTTTTCGAATGGCGTTGGTTAGAGTTTCGTACGACAAGTCGTTCTTGAGTTACCATTGAATAATTCAATAACCTCAAAATTCAACTAGAGTTTAAAATGTTTTTGTTCATATCTCGCCAAATCTTAGAGTTAGGGGTTTATTACCTTTCTTTATAGGTTTTAGAGGGCGCTTTTTCGAATGGGGTCGGTTACAAGTTCGTAGGTTAAGCGGTTGTTGAGTTAGCATTTCACAGTTAAATAACGTCGGACCTCAATTGGGGTGAGCATCTAAATTGCTTCATATCTCCTTAACCGTTGGAGATAGAGCCTCGTTCAAAAAGTTTGATGAAAAAAGAGTTTGGGTTTCCGAGGGTGCTTTTTCGAATGGCGTTGGTTAGAGTTTCGTACGACAAGTCGTTCTTGAGTTACCATTGAATAATTCAATAACCTCAAAATTGAACTAGAGTTTAAAATGTTTTTGTTCATATCTCGCCAAATCTTAGAGTTAGGGGTTTATTACCTTTCTTTATAGGTTTTAGAGGGCGCTTTTTCGAATGGGGTCGGTTACAAGTTCGTAGGTTAAGCGGTTGTTGAGTTAGCATTTCACAGTTAAATAACGTCGGACCTCAATTGGGGTGAGCATCTAAATTGCTTCATATCTCCTTAACCGTTGGAGATAGAGCCTCGTTCAAAAAGTTTGATGAAAAAAGAGTTCGGGTTTCCGAGGGTGCTTTTTCGAATGGCGTTGGTTATAGTTTCGTACGACAAGTCGTTCTTGAGTTACCATTGAATAATTCAACAACCTCAAAATTCAACTAGAGTTTAAAATGTTTTTGTTCATATCTCGCCAAATCTTAGGGTTAGAGGCTTATTGCCTTTCTTTATAGGTTTTAGAGGGCGCTTTTTCGAATGGTGTCGGGTAAAAGTTCGTAGGATGAGTGGTTCTGGAGTTGTCACTGGATAATTAAGTTACCTCAAAATTCAACGATGGTTGAAAATGTGATTTGTTTATATCTCTCCAAATCCTACAGTTAGGAGCTTATTGCCCTTTTTTATAGGTTTTCGATGGTGCTTTTTCGAATGGCATTGACTAGAAGTTCATAGGACGAGCGGCTATGGATATGCCATTGGATAATTAAATACCTCAAAACTCAATGAGGGTTGAATTTGTATCATATCATCGAAACTATTAGAGCTAGAACCTCCTTGAACTAACATATAGATTTTCGAAGGTGCTATTAAAACTTCGTAGAATATATGGTTATCGCGTTACTATTGGACAAGTAATACTGGTATGAAAATCTAACACACACAATGTATGCATCTATAGTTCGACTGATACAACAAATGTAAAGGTATTAGCGAACAAAATAAAATTAACGGTAAAGTGAGGTTGGTCGCATGAACCAGATGTTACAATGCAGATCATGGGGTAGAGTGTTGTCGTTTCTTTGCACCATGTGCACTCAATGACCTCATGTGACGCTACATATTAGGGCCGCGACAGGAACATATCACAGGAAGGCAAACCTGTGATACTTCCGGCAACCTCAGGCAGTGGTAGACATGCCAACTTTACCGTGTTCTTAGGTTTCATTGACTGTCCTTTGCGTTCAATAACCAGACGAAACAAAGTTATCCCAAATTGCCAAGTCAATGGAACAAGAGAACATTGAGTCACGCCACGCTAAGTTGTCTCCCGTCTTCTATTGTCAGTTTTAGCTCTTCCATATAATCACTTTGGTCGAGGAACCTAATCGTTGACTTCTTTGGAGTGTTAATCCTGGAACGAATGGGACGTGTTATCGTTAGCCACCGGGCGCACGTTCAATTAGTCAACGACTAGGTCCCACTTCCAACTGTGGGTGTGTGCCTGAGCTTAAGACTGTAATAGTTTGACGTAAAATAGGGTAAGGTGCGTAGGTTAGGTTACGTAGATATACATAGATCCCAACAATGCTATAGTAACCCCTCATTTAATAAATATACATACGAAATGTTTAAGTATAAACGGTTTATGTCACATGAGTTGATTGCTACACATTGGATAAACCACACATATTATTGAACATTCGGTGAACAGCCCTTTGTAACATTGTTCTGTAGAAAAATTTTAGCATTTTAATCACATATAAGTGATTTATTGAAAAGGAAATATTTTTCTGTTGATACTTATAACACTCCCCAATTTTTATAAATAGAAAACTCAAAACATTCATTACTTTTTAGGCACAAACTTCTTAAAAGCATGTTATTTTGCGAATATTGCAACAAACAGTTCACTCGAATCGATCACAGGAATCGTCATTATCAAACAGTTCACAACAAGATGCAACATACATGTGTTTACTGTGGAAATCATTTTACTCGCGGTGACAATCTGAAGCGTCATATATCAAAGTTCCATTCGGCATCAAATTTAAAAACATCAGATAACCAAAAAAATGCTGATCTGGAAAATCTTCACATCATTCAGCGACTAGCCGAAGAGATTGTACACGAAAACGAACCAGTACTAAAACAAAGTCGCACAGACTACAATAACGAGTGTTTAGGCCAAACCCTGTTTCGTCAAAATGGTTTCAACTTGATACTACGGGATAAAGCCCTTAAAGGTCGCATTAACAGCTATTGCATCACTGCTGATAAAGCACATCAAGACCTCTCCCAATTTCTCAACGAAGGGCGTCCGCTTTTTCAACATCTGCTACAACATAACATTAATCAAGGTATTAAACTATGGGTTAGTGTACAGTGCGAGCTTCAGAAGCTTGATGGATCTCAACTTACAACGCATTTCAGCTGTAAATCTCGCGTCATATTACCTGGATACGATCTTAAGACAGAACTAACGTCTGTTTTAAATGAAATAATAAAAAAACTTGAGGATTTCGAGGCAATGGGATCTGGGTGGTTTCTGCATGATGTACGACATGCTGATGTTCATGTTAGCTTATATCGTCCACTAAATGGATCGTCCTACAAAATACTTCCTTCAAAAATACGGAACAAGCATGCGATACTCAATATTCAAAATGCTGACGATAAATGCTTCCTATGGTCAGTAATAGCTGCGCTGCATCCTTTCGACTACAAGCAGCATCCGGAGCGTGTCCATAACTATTACGCATTTGCAAATGAACTTAATATGGCCGGAATTAACTACCCTGTAAAGCTTAAAGACATACCTCGATTTGAAAATCAAAACAATATTGCGATAAACATATACACGACTGAAGCAGATAGCTGCATTTATCCACTATTCATCTCAAAATCGCAACACCAACGATATATCCATTTGCTTCTTTACAAAGGACATTACTGCTTAGTGCGAAACCTTGACGCGCTGCTGAATACACAACGGCGTGATTCACACAAACTATATTTCTGCGATAAATGTCTTATTCCATGTTACACCCACACGGACCGAGATTCACATTTAAAACGGTGCAGAAATAGTGAGCCATCACGAATTGAACTTCCACCACCTAAAGCAACGCTCGAATTTGTTAATATACATCGTATGCAAAGAGCACCCTACGTAATTTACGCAGATTTTGAATGTGTGCTGCGAAAAGTTAACACATGCACACCTTCAATGTCAACATCATATACCAATATTTATCAAACACACGAAGCCTGTGGTTATGGATTAGTAGAAGTGTATGGTTGCTGCAATGACAAAGTGGAAATTGGTAATCCTATTACATATCGTGGTCAAAGCCCTATCAGTACCTTTCTACAGAACGTTATACAGCTAGCAGAAGACCATCAGCAACAACATCTAATGTCTCAGAAACCCATAATAATGACGGAAAATGATTGGAAAGATTTTAAAAATACGGTGATATGTTATATTTGTGCTCGACCATTGAAGTCAAGTGAAAAAGCAAAAGATCATTGTCATGTGTGCGGTCGATATCGCGGTGTGGCACATATGAAATGCAACATAGGGTATCGCTTAAGTCGTGACGTTACTGTTTTGTTTCACAACCTTCGCCGATATGATGGACATTTGATTATGCAGGAGCTTGGAACAATATGTAAGAACAAGGAATTGGACATTGACTGCATAGCGAAAGGTATGGAGGATTACATGACGTTCGCAATCAAACGTAGAAGTAGGAAGGCAAAAAGATATATCATTAATGATGAAAGTCACGATAGGGAAAAAACGAGAAAAGTATGGATTTCATCCTTGGAGATGATAACACGGAGTTCGAAGACTGTGACGATATTGGGTGGAAAATAAGATTTATCGATACATTTCAGTTTTTACCATCGTCATTAGAAACGTTGGTTGAAAACCTAAAGAGACATAGCACGGAACGTTTCAAAGCAATGCAGAAGCATTTTGCTGAAAAAATGAATCTCATGCTCAGGAAGGGAATCTATCCGTACGAATACATGGATAATACTGATCGATTTAACGAACTTACATTACCTCCCAAGTCAGCATTTTATTCATCGCTCAGCAATACAAGCATCAGTGATCAGGATTATGACCACGCGAGTGATATTTGGAAAAAAATGAATATATCCAACCTGGGCGAATACCATGACCTTTACTTAAAAACTGATGTTCTACTGTTATGTGACGTTTTTGAACATTTTAGATTGTTTGGTCTTGAAAAATATCAGTTAGACCCAGTTCACTACATCACATTACCCAGTTTTGCGTGGGATGCCTGTCTAAAGAAAACCGGCATTAATCTGGACCTAATTTCAGATGCAGACATGTATACATTTTTTGAGCAGGGTATCAGAGGTGGAATATCAGTTATATCACATCGATATGCGAAAGCCAACAACCCCTACATTTCCGACTACAATTCAGCATTACCGATTAGCTATATTATATATTTGGATGCTAATAATTTATATGGATGGTCAATGGTACAAAAACTACCATGTAATGATTTTAGATGGTTATCTCGAGAAGAAATTGATGAGATCGATTGGAGTATGGTAGACGTAGACGGCAACAAAGGTTACGCACTGGAGGTCGATTTGGCGTATCCAGATTTCCTTCACCAACTACATAATGATTATCCTCTTGCACCCGAACGTCTCAATGTATCCGCGAATATGTTGTCGCCTTACTGTAAAGAATTAAAGGAATCTTTCTATACTGCTAGTACGCAAACCGATAAGTTGATTCCTAATCTCAAAAACAAACACATGTATAAACTACATTTACGAAATTTACAGCAATACCTTAAGCTGGGAATGGAGTTGCGAAAGGTTCATCGAGTGATATCATTCAATCAATGTAAATGGATGGAACCTTATATTAGTTTTAACACCGAAATGCGCAAAAACGCCAAAAGTGATTTTGAAAAGGATCTTTACAAGTTACTGAACAATGCGGTATTCGGCAAGACAATGGAAAACGTGCGAAACTATATTGATGTTAAGCTGACCGCTGATGAACATCGTTATACAAAGTTGGTGTCGAATCCGCGATATAACATGTCTTCAATCTTCAACACAGATCTTGTAGCAGTAAAGATGCATCGCAAATCAGTCAAACTGTGTAAGCCAATATATATTGGATTTACTGTGTTAGATCTATCGAAGCTCCTTATGTATGACTTTCACTATAATTACATGAAACGTGTCTATAGTGATAGGTGCAAACTTTTGTTCACAGATACAGACTCACTGTGCTATTCCGTACACACAGCTGATATTTATAATGACATGCTCATGAACGACGGCTACTTTGACACAAGCGATTATCCAACCGACCACGAACTTTATTCAACAGCTAATAAAAAGGTGCTTGGAAAGATGAAGGATGAAACGGCTGGAGAGCCAATTGTTGAATTTGTTGGATTACGGTCAAAGATGTATAGCATACTGATGAAAGACCGTACAGAGAAGAAACGCGCGAAGGGAATTAAAAAAGCAACTGTGAAAAGTGATATTAGGCACAATGGATATGTTAACACCCTTTTTGAAAGAACAAATATGCGACATACAATGAACTTAATAAGATGCAACATGCATGTGTTAAACACAGTTTCTCTGAATAAGCTAAGCTTGTCTGCGTATGACGATAAACGATACATTCGAAGCGATGGAGTATCGTCTTATGCATATGGAAATTGTGAGATTGATGAAGATAATTTTCTGAATATATTGCTAAGAGAAGTGGAAAGAAGTAAGGAAGAATTAATTGATAATCATACGTTAGAACATATTAACTAGTAACTGTATTTCTTAAAAGAAAATCGTGTGATATTCTTAAAAGGGCACCACCATTTTTAGTTTGAGGTAGTATGGATGACCAGTTGAAGAAGATTTATTATGATACCACCAATGTGGCAGGTTTTTCAACTGCCCCTAAACTTTACAAAGCAGCTCGCAAGCGTGGTGTTAAGGTAACATTGAAAGATGTTCGAAGTTGGTTGCAAGGTCAGGAGACATATACACTCCACAAACCACGAAGACTTAAATTTCGCCGACGTCGTACAGTAGTAAAAGGGTTAGGGGATCTTTTTCAAGCAGATTTAGCTGACATGTCACAACTGTCAGCTCATAACAATGGCGTTAAGTATCTTTTAGTAGTTATTGATTGCTTTTCAAAATTTGCATGGGTCGTTCCGTTAAAAAACAAAAAAGCTGCAACCGTATTATACGCCTTAAAGACAGTTTTTGTGAAACATAAACCTGAAAACTTTCAGACTGATAGTGGTAAGGAGTTTGTGAACAGCTTAGTCAAGGAATACTGCAAAAACAAAGGTATTAATGCATACACCACAAAGAACAAAGAAACAAAAGCAAGCATTGCTGAACGCTTTATTCGTACTCTAAAGTCCAAGATATACAAGTTATTAACTGCAAATAATTCTCATTGCTACATTAACAATCTTCAAAGTTTGGTTGACAGCTACAACAACACAGAAAATAGGTATGGTTTCAGTCCCAGTGCAGTTTCTCCTTTAAATGAAGATGAGATTAGGAAGAAACTGTATCCAAGTCATGACGTTGATGTACGTTATAAATTCCAACTTGGCGACACTGTTCGTGTTTCCCTAGAAAGGTTACGGTTTGAAAGAGGGTTTAACCAACTTTGGTCTCAGGAACTATTTAGAGTGATCAATCAGTTACCATTTGACCCTCCTGTGTATGAAATTGAAGATGCAAATAAAGAAAAAATATTGGGTAGATTTTACGCTCAGGAGCTGCAAAAGGTACAACTTCTGAACAACCTATTCAAAATAGAGAAGATTATAAGTAGACGAAGAGGAAGCAAAGGTACTGAATACTTTGTAAAATGGCTAGGTTATCCACAGTCTATGAATTCATGGATAAATGAGAAGGATTTAGAAACGATATAAATAAAAATAAACAGTTAAATATAAAAAAGATGAGGCAATCAGGAAGACGATATATGGTGATCTATACATGGACGTGAAGACGCATGTCTGGGGTACACTTGTGTACAAATTAAGCATATGAATGGGTACGTAAGGGTACAAACCAAGGTGATTAAACCAAATTTAGGGGTACAACGGGGTACGTAAATGCGGTACCCATGGGTACGAAGAAGCATAAGATTAAGGCTACAAAGGCAAAATTAGGGGTACACAGGGGTACAGAGATATCTAGTTTAGAGCTAATGATTGATTCAAATTAAGGAGTGGATTGGTATGATGATATATATAACGACAATAAGGGATACAGAACTGGATTAAAATTTGAGCACTGATGTTAATGAGAGATGTAATCATCTCAAGTGAAGTCTTAAAAGGTACGAAATAGATAGCTGAGGATGAATTATGGGGTATATTTGTGATAAGTGTGAGCGAGATTATACTTCTCGTCAACATTTACATCGGCATAAAAAAACTTGTCGAGCAGAACAAAGCACGCAGACGACATTTTGTGAAAGAGATGTTGACATTCTACCTGAAAAATCTGATGAAATAATAACACTACCCTTGGAATTACCGTTTACATGTGTGGTAAGCGGACAGACTGGTTGTGGTAAAACGCATTGGATATATCGTTTGTTGAAACATAATCTTTTTGATCAAAACGTTGATAACATTTTATATTGTTACAGTATATTTCAAGATATATACCAAAAAATGATTGCAGAAATTCCTAATCTAGAACTTTACGAAGGGATTCCAAGTGATTTTCCCGTAAACAACGGGCACACGGTTTGTATACTAGATGACTTAATGATAGAGGCGGCGAGCGATAAAAAATTAGCTGCTGCATTTTCACGCATGCGACATAACAAATTTAGTACAATTTTTGTAACGCAGAATTTATACCACGAGGGTAAATATATGCGAACAATCACCAGAAACGCTCAATATATGGTTCTGTTCCCAAATTTCCGCGATCAGTCTATGATTAATACCTTAGGTAGACAAATGTGGCCTTCCAAACCTACATTCCTATCTAGTGCATTTGAGCAGGCTGTAAAAGAAAAATATGGCTATCTATTTTTAGACCTTAAACCCGGCACGGAGAACATACTCAGAGTAAGGCAAAACATTTTTCCCGATGATAAACAGCTTTTCATATATTCTTAAAAAGATCAGACGTACAAGAAATTTAGTGATAATGTCTGCTACAATAGATAAAAATATCACATCTTTGAAGTTTCTAAACGAAAGTTCCTCTCAGGTAATATCGGCTGTTATCAAAGTAGCACCCATCTCCCTAATCCGCGCGCTGTCAGAAATAGCATATAACGCATTGCCTCAAGCAAAAGCAAGACGAAATGTTCTTAAAAGCATTGCTAGTAAAAGATTATCACATTCGAAAAAGCGTAAACTATTGAAACCTGTAATAGTAAAGTTTTTAGCAAAGTTCTTCGAAAAGCATTATGGCACGTAAAATGGCAGTTGTCCCTGTGAGTTGGTTGGATATAATTAAAAACGGAGGATTACAAGACAAGGTTGAGTCCATGAAAAACGACGTTTCAGTTTATGACAACAAAGCCGATAAACCTGACATAGTATTACTGTTTCCAAAAAATTTGCGAAGTAAAGCAAAGTTAATGTTAAGTAACATTAAAGATTTAAATTTAAATGACAATAACCAAGTTATTTATCCAGACCAAACTGTCGGTTCAAATATTTTTGATTTGGTAAAGTATTATATTTCCGATGTTAATTTTTCACCCCCTCGTCCACTGGATTCCGAAAAATTTCAATTGCTACTTACTGGTGTCCCGTCATCTGCTTTCGGTAGGGGGAAAAGAAATGTTCCCATACCAACTTCTGACAGGAGTAAAAAACGTGATATCACTATGAGAACTCGGCACTGGAAAAATCTGTATTAGTTATTGTTTACTTTGTTAAAAAATTAATTATATTTTATGATCAAAAAGCTATATAAAACGATAACAACTTGAATCTACATCAGTTAGCTTTTCATTTATCGAATCGGTTGTATTATGGAACATACAAAATATTGCACTAGCACCGACGGTACTCGTCTTGTACTATTTCGATCCGGGTGGAGTGTCTTCAGCAACTTCAATATTGGTCAAATAACTATAAACAGTATACGATACAATTGCGTTGAACAGTGGTATCAAAGCGAAAAGGCGCGGTTCTTCAACGACAACGAGTCGTATGATTTGATTATGCAAACGTATAAACCGTCGCAACAGAAAAGACTAGGAAGGCAAATTAAAAATTTCGATAACGAGAAATGGCTGGCGAACAATATCGCATTGATCACAATGAAGACTGGACTGCGAGCAAAGTTTCAGCAATTGCCTCATGTGCGCGCAGCACTCATTGGAACAGAGGACGCTATCATAGCAGAAGCATCCGAATGGGATCAATATTGGGGGATTGGAAAAAGCATACACGAAAGGGCAAGCACAAACATGGCAGAGTGGAAAGGATACAACAATTTAGGACGGCTTTGGATGGAAATTCGCAACGAGGAGAAGTAACAAATATGACGGTAATATGGAACATTGGTCGCAACATCGATTTAAAACATTTATCCGGCAAGATTGAAAACTTTGAATACAATATGATGAAATTCAATGGTGGTATTTGGAAATTTAAACCTAGGGGAACATTGTTGTTATTTTCTAATGGTAAAACCGTTTTAGTAGGGCTGAGGTCAAAACCTGAAATTAAACATATTTTAAATGAGGTTTGCAACATTTTGGCAAGTTTAGAATATAAAAACATTAATGCAGAATCCTATATCATAAAAAACGTTGTAGGTCTCTTGCGAACTAATCTTAGATTTGACTTGCCCTCCTTATACGATGAGCTAAGGTCTAAATATTTCGTAATGTATGAAACCGAACTACACAATGCTATGAAATTGAGAATCGTCAATTGTTCAGCTCTAATTTATGGCACTGGAAACGTAGTAATAACTGGGTGTAAATGTATATCTCATTTCCATGAATGTGTACGGCATATATATGATACTCTTAAAAGGTACAATTGTAAAAATTATAAAAGAAACGAATAAATATGGAAATGGTTATCGTTTGTGACTTGAATGAACCTGTAATAGAACTTCCTACAGCGTTTTGTGCTACAAACGTTGAAGTTTTAGACGTGAACGTTCCCATCAGATTTATTAATATGGAAGAAAATAAGATAGAATATATGGATGATACCTCATGGGATGAATTTATACTTCAGAAGGGTTACTACACCGTAGATAATCTCATTTCTGTGTTAAATACCTTAACTTCAAATATTATGTTTGCAGTTAATACCGCTAATTATCATGTAACCATTTACTGTGTCGGTAAAGCAGAAATAAAGCTATCTAAAGAGATACAAACATTGTTCGGTTTCCCAACACAAGATTTAAAAAATGGTAGGCATGACGGGAGTAATTATATTAACTTAGAATCTGGTAAACCAAAGTTTATATTGAGTTCCTTCATTCACGACCGGTTAATAAATGGCAAGAGTAAACCACTGCTACATACCATTTCGGATACCGGAGTTCTAAATACTGTTAAATATAAGCTCAACGACTGCATGTTTAAAATTTTTAGATTTGAAGTTGTTGATTGCGAATTCAACAGAGTGCGATTTTTCCCTGATGCAAAAATGATAATTCGATTGTGGTTTTCATAAAGTTCTTAAAAGCTATAAATTTTATATAAATATTAAAACAATCAAAATGGTATTACCTCTTTGTTTTAATTCACCAAACCTTTTGAGTGCAGTTGCATTAAAAACTATAACGAAAAAGAAATTTATCAAGCCGAAAAAAAGAAAAAGTCTTAAAAAGAAGAACAAAACTGTGAAAAGCAAAAAACGGAATGGCAAACGTGTGCGGCGTTGAAAAGCTAAACTGGTGGGGTGATGATTACCCCATGCAACAAGAAATAGTGTCTACGCAGTTGGTTGAAGTGGCCTGTGAAACCACTTTACCCAGCAGTGACAGTGATGATTCTATACGATTTAAAATAAGTGAAAGTGCGTTTGATTTAATTGATATGTCACAAATATTTGCCTATATTGATTTTCAAATTGTGAAATCAGATGGTACTTTGATAAAAACGGAACTAAAACTTGCGCCATGTAATTTATTCGGGTATGCATTATTCTCTTCTGTTGAAATTAAGATAAATGGTGAACCCATAACTTATAATCAAAAACATTACCCATGGATGATGTATGTATTATACATGCTGCAAATGAGTGTTGAGAGACGCAAGCAATATTTGTCAGGGGCACTTTATGAACCAGATCAAGCTTTCCAGTTTGATGACATGGTAGATAATAAAGGATTTATCAACAGATCAGCTTATGTAACTATGTCACAAAAGTGCGAGCTTTACTTTCCAGTTTGTATAGATGCACAATTGACACCAAAGTACTTACCTGCAAAAAGCAAGCTGGAATTTAAATTTACACGAAGTGCAGCACCGCTTATTCTTATATACGATTCAAAAGATAATTTTGCTGTTAGAATTAATGATTTTAAATTATATGTACCCAAAGTGAAGCTTACAAAACAGGCGCTAGATTATCAAGATCGTATTTTGAACAATAGTGGAATTAGATTTCCCCGCTTTGAGATATAAATTGCAAACTCTGTCGGTAAATAAGGGACTTCAAAATGTAGACTGGACAATTTTCGATGGAAGTCTACCTCGCAGAATATATATTTGGGGAATAACTCAAGAAGCATATGCAGGATCACCAAAATTAAACCCATTTAAATTCAGTATGCCAAACATGGATAACTTTACAGTGTTTATGAATGATGATAGGTACCCTTGCAATGTATCTCTTGCATCTAAATCTGGTAATTATATGAGATTATTTTATAATACTCTATATGGACTGAATGGTAGAACAGATAACATAGGACTAATTAGAGAAAGTTTTATGGTTGGTGCAGGATACCAAATGATTTGTATGGATTTAAGCAGAGATCACAGCAGTGATTGTAACTATCTTTCTAACCCACCTGATGGACAAATTAGACTTTCAATCGATTTTACAAGTGTTCTTTCTGAAGCAATTGTTATTTTTGCAATGGGTGAGTATACAGCACAATTAAACATTAATGGTAGTAGAGAGGTTTATTGGAACAAACTGTAATCATGTATTGTTTCATATATATGTATTATCTATGTATATTTGTATGTGTCTATGTATATTGTTTGTGTACATTTGTTTGCAATAAAAATAAAAAAAACAAAAAAAATATAATGGCAGCCACTGTATTTATACAGAAAGCCATCTGATGATTCCTTTGGCATGGATGAAATATTTTTGCAGTAGTAATCGCAACCCCGGCTCACCCTCCCTCCCTTCCACCCCTCCTACCTCGAAACCCCTCCGGGAGGAGGGGGTAAAACCGGGGTAAGTATTTGGGCTGGGAGGATGAGGGGTGGGTAAAACCGGGGTTTTTCATCTACTAGTATATCTTACCAAGAGTGCATTAGGGAAGAGTATGACACTACCCGGCACTCAAACGTAAGCCCGTGTTTGATGATACGGGCGTTTTCAGTGTGACCACCCCAGCTTATGGGGGGTAGCTCGGACCATTTCCCCCAGTTTTTTTGGGGGGGGGTAGCTCGGACCCTCCCCCCCCAGTTTCTTTATTTTTGGACGGGGGTAGCTCGGGTCCCTCCAGTTTCTTTGTTTTTGGACGGGGGGTAGCTCGGACCATCCCCCAGTTGTTTGAAGGGTAGGTCGGACCCTCCCCGCCCCCCTCCCATTTCTGGGGGAGGGTCGGTTGAACCAGCAGCTGCTTATAAACCAATCCCCCTGCAAAAAACGGGGTGTCCGAGCTACCCCCTCCCCCCAGCTTCAGTGTAGAACGACCCCCCAAAAAATAAACTGGGGAGTCAGGCAGAAAACGCCCGTATCATCAAACACGGACTCACACAAAAGCGCAGAGGAGAGACCCACCCCTCCCCCACTCCCCCCCTATAATACTTTTTATACCTTGCAAAACAAACTACCCCCCCCAACCCCCCACACCAAACCCCCACCCACTTTTCGTTGTTTTATATTTTATTGAGTTGTCTACAATCTTTAAGTCTTATGGCTAGTACTTTGGCCACAGACTAGTGAACTGTACGTATATTGGCAGAAAACGGTGCATTTTTTGCCCAATTTTTTAAAACATGTAGAGCTCGTAGAACACGTTAAAAAGTAGTTGGTGACGAAACTATAAATGAGTGAGAAATTTAGTGTGGTATATGATGGAAAGTAAAAGCGTGCCGCGAATTTCCAATCCGCCGATCCTAGTCTAGCTTAGAGCGTACACTGGGGTTATATTGCAAACATCACGAACTGAATCGTACAAAAATTCATATTCACATTTCTGCCATTGGTATTCGCAGTTTTAGCTGTGCGAGCGTAATGCACATACTCATTGATTTAGTGACACTGTATTGCCAGTCATGACTACGTACCTCATGCAATATCCATGACGTATGTTTGTTTTAAGTCAGATGATTTCACAAAAGAACCTAGATGTACGCAACTCACAAATTAACCATTCTATCTTGCTGTGTTTGTTTAAATTGGAATTTCAGTAAACAGATTTTGTGGAATTTTAATTTATCTGGCGAAAAACGCTTTTATTTTATCTGTGCTGTTTATATATAGATGTTTTACGTACGTAGGTGGTTGTGGACATACTACGTAATCAGAATGTAGTGAAACGTAGTGGAGATTGAGTGTTGCAGGGGGTTAAAATTTAATAATTGCAGGTTTTAAATTCCGTCTGTGTGTGATCGGCCATAACTCGGGAACGACAACCGATTTTCATGATCTTGGGCTCATTCGAACCGGCATAGTCGATTTACCGTGTACATCTCCGAACGTTTTTGATTTGGTCTCTGGTTCGGGGATTAGGGGTCAAAATGTGGGTTTTTTGCCCCGTTTTAGTACCCCTTACGTAAGCAAGGTTATGCGGGATTCACGTTATAATGTCCCCAACAGTTGGAACTTTTGTCCCCCTGTAGTGTAGACTATACCGTAAAGACGGTGACAGTAACACCCACACCATATAACAAAATATGAGGGTGTCAGGCACACCCCTAGATACCTCATTTTGGCAATGTAGTATTTCGGTGTTTTATGCTTGCCAATGCGGTGTTTCTAGGGTATCCTGTATGCCCTATGTAAAATGACCCCACGGGGTGGCGGAAACCCTCAGCAAATCGAAAAAGCAACGAAGGTTCATTGACGCCGTCTGAAATAAGCCAAACTATTAGCTAGCTTTTTTTGAAATTTATTTGAAACTATATTCAAAAACACAGGGGTGTCTAAGACACCCTGTAGTATAGGGTGTGCCTGCCACAGTGTGGGGTACATAAGTTCCAAGTGGTGGGGACATTATAACATGAATCTCGCATTATTTTTACCTAAACTTTCGAATTTTTCTCTGGATGGTTTAATTCATAGTAAAATGATAAATGCCGATGCCTCTTTTTTTGTTATTCGATTACGGGTCCGGTTGTGCAATTATGGGGTTTGAGGTACGGGGCTATGGCGCCCCAATGGTTCCTCCACCCAAAATTTTAAAATTTATCGCTGAAGTTTTGGACGGCCTCTGGTTGGTTTTATTTCTCATTACCGGTGTTGATTTTGTTCTGCGACCTGTGGTTGTGGGGGTATGGCGCCCCATGGTTCATCGACCCAAAATGGACGTCCTGGGCGGCTGAAAAGTTTCACTTGGGGGCTTTCGGGCATGCGAATCTTATTGCCGGTGTTAGTTTTGTTCTAACTTACGCGGTATTGTTTCATATCCACATGCATATCGACGTATGATATCGAGAGCTGATTGGCTGTGCATGCAGAAATCCGTAGGTGTACCTATGTGACAGCCCGAATTTTTATTCAATTTTAAACAGAGATCAGAATACTGCAAAAAGGGATTAACGGGCGATCGGATACTCGTGGAGCGTGATCCCGACATCAGTTTGTGTGCAATTCATTATCGCTATAAAATAAAACTGTTGTTATGATCATGTATACGTACAATCACGCTCTACCAGCTCGAGGTGCGCCGGGCGACTTCGCATCACAATGGAACTTTGATTAACTCAGATAAAGATCGGCCCTGTGGGAATGAAAACGTGTAACAAAACTGTGTATGTTTATGGAATGATAATAAGTAGATTATAGTATTGTGTAGCAGAGATGAAGGATGCGCACTCGGATGACCCGGGGTTGGTAGGGCGAACTTTTCACGCTTACTCACCAAATTCTGCAATCTCGGTACCCTTGGCTAATCCCGGTGCGCACGCCTGCCAATCGCATTATGTTTAGTAATTTACAGTGTTTGTTCCACCGTGTGTCAGGACAGGTCAGGGTAACATGCAGAAATTGATAACTTAGAGCCCTGTTCGATTAGGGTCGCGGTTTGAAGCGACCGGACCTATGGAGGGGCCTGCCCTGACACGCAGGAGTAAAGATAATATGTTGTTCATGTACGTTTGAAATACTTAATGGAAGTAGAAACACCATAAAACTACATTTTAACGAGGAATCCAAAATTCGCAAATTTCAAAACTGCCTTGCAAATAAGGTCGACCGCGGCTAATGGAATATCATTGGGGGTTTTTAACCTTTCTGAATCGCCCTTTCGGGTCAACCTGCCCTCACCGCTAAGCGAAGTGTTTAAACATCCAAGTTTTAAAACCTCGGATCACCACGAGCACAACCAAAACCGAAAATTTTGGAACTCTACACCTCCATGGGATCTCATACTAACCACTGCATCACAAACTGAGACCCCAACCCCTACCGGCTCGCACCCGTTCCCAATAATCCTCGCGGGACATCAAAATTCGCTTTACCCCACGCCTAAAACGGCCTCTAACAGGCCACCTATAGGAGACACACTAAATTAATTATTTTTATCAGTAGGCGACCAGCCAGGGCATGCACATGATCACGCCCCGGGCCGCCTATTCTTCTCCATTCTTTAAATATAAATAAAAAACTGGCATCATTGTGATCCTCTTCAGGCGAAGTATGCGCTTATGTTAACATTTGGGAAAACCTCATGCCGACCAGCGAGAGGTTTAGTTTATTTACAGACTCGTGGCGGTACCCTCACAAGTTGCCCTGCTTGTGGGAATTAGTCAGTGTGGTTATTGACCATCGGCAATCGTCTCGCTTTTCTGTGTTTGCTGGATTCTGGATTTTATAAATGTATTTCTTTTCTCGGTTAAAATCTGCTACGTTTACTACTTGTAGTTTTGCGAGATCACAGCTTGCATTAATGATTTGCACTGTATATTTCTATGCAGCGGCCCTTTTGACGTTAAGAATTTGAGAACTTTAAACCTACTTATTTGGACACGTAGCGGGGCACAGAAAGAACTAAGGGGGTAGAACAGGGTATAAAAGAAGGCTGTCCGATGTAGCGTTGGAGCCGGTCGAGTTTTGGCAACTTAAAAGTTGTGTGCGCTTTTCGGCGGTTGTCGCCAATAGTCTATATACGTCTTTTTGAATTTTTGCTATGCTTTTGCTTCGCTTTGGTTTTGACTTTACCCAAGAGAGTCTCTCGCCGTGCCTCCACGGTAGAGAGTCTCTCCTGGTCTTCCGTTTTAAAAGGAAGGGCCGCCCTTGCGGATGCTGGAGCGTCCAGTGGATGTTTCACACACCCGTAAGCGTTCGTGCCCCGAGCAAAATTCATGTCAACCAAATTTACGAAATTTGCTTTCAGAATTGTCCTACCCTTATGCTCGACTGGTTCCCGGTGTCACGGGCAGATTTTTCCGCCCGGAAAAATTAGCCCGGGCAGATCCCCCCCCCCCCCCCGAAAAATTACACTTGACATATTTCCCTTGGAAAATACCTTGTTCCGAAAAGCTGCCCGGCGGAAAAATCTGCCCGTGACACCGGTTAACGGATTTCGTTTTCTGCATGGGTTACGACCCCATCCAATACCACGTTCGCCCACTCACAGTCCTAGAGCTAGTCAATTGACCATATCTTCGAATAATATAAGACAGACCTGGCCGCAACCTAAACGCTCAGTCCGGAACGGATGAATAGAAGAAAAGCTCTTTATAAAGAAAAAGAAAGCTTCTTTATATATGTAACAGCCCGAGTTTTTGTCGAATCTCAAATATCCAAAATTAGGCCATAAGGGCCTCAAATTCTACGGATAAAGGGCGATCGGATACCGGTGGAGCGTGATTCAAGGATTCATTGTTGTATTGATGATTGCATTGAATAAAATAAAATATTGTATCGTATGCTATAAATGTGTCATCGCGCTCCACCAGCCCGAGGTGCGCGGGGTGATTTCGCACCCAAAATTGAATCAAAAGTCTACTACGGGAGAAGAAAGGTGTCCGATCGATCCCAGGACTACTACTGTATTGTGAATAATGTTGATGTACTATTATATACATTTGATTCTCATTGGGAAGCGGCACGGGTGCGTGGTCGAATCGGCCGGGGACAAGGGGAGAGACCTCGCAATTCATCACAATCGAGTTTAACAGTTGGCCGATTAGGTGCCCCTGGGTCGGTTTCGGTGCGCATCCGTGAGCGATAATGTGTGTGTAATTGTTGTTAAAATAACATAATGTGTACAAAAAGGTGCCCGGGTGTCAGGATGGGTCGGGGTGTTGTACGAAACCCTTATGATAAAAATGCGTTGATGAGCTTTCTAATGTTTTGGGACCTGGGAAGATCTATCCTGACACGCCGAGAAGGAAAACCGTTATTTCATTATCATTCTATTTCATATATGTTTTAAGGGACGTTTTGAGTACGTAGGGAGAAGGATAAAATCGATCTAATGTGACAACATGTTCATTTTAAAGGGGTATCGTAAATTGAAATTTTGGGGGTTATTAAAGATTTCCAACAAAAAGGGGGGGCATTACACTATCAGCAGGACTCTATAAGCCTTTAAAATCTCTCGTTCGAGTCAACTTACTCCCAACCCGTAAATACTTAGGGACTTCCAATCCAGCGTTTATACTCTCAAACTTCAGGGCCCTAAATCACTACGTTTCAAACCAAAACTCCCCAATTTTTGGTGCTCTATACCTCAATTGGACCCTATACTAACTATTTCATTGAAAACCGGGGCCATCCGCCCCAACGGGTTTGCACAGGATTCCCCTAACCTAGTCGGGACCCAAAACTCTTCTATTTTGTACGGGAAAATGGGCCTCTAACGGGCCTCCTAAGGGACTTACGTTAAAATACAAGTTATAATAAGCAGGCGACCAGCCAGGGCATGGATATGATCCTGCCCCCGGCCGCCTGCTCCCTTCCGTTCCTGAGATATGAACAAAAATAATAAAAAATTCTAACACAAATAAAGCGCCTGAAGCGCTGATATATTTTTCCATTTTCGAAACCTCGCGCCGACCAGCGCGAGGTTTTGGTTGTTTTTCATTTTTCCATTGCCGGCACAGCTAGCTTTGTCGAGGAGTCATTAATTTTCCATCGTCGCCAGCGACCAGTGGTCTGTCGGATGCTATTGCTATGTTATAAGTTGTTTTTGATGAGGACTAGCTGCGATGCTTCCTTTAAATAGTGCGGCAACCCTGTTTAGCTGTGTGTGTTATTACCGAGTCGTCTGTATTTATCCAGCAGTTGCTATTCTCGTAAATGTTTTTTTTTTTTGTTTTGTTGTTTGGAATATGCGTCGACCAGCACAGGACACGTTTGGGGCTTTCTCGAAAATTTTGAAGACTAGGCAGGGCACAAAGAATGGCATAGACACAGGGGCAACCAAGGAGTATAAAAGAGCTGAGCCCGATTCCCCGATCGGAGCCAGTCGAGAGATTTCAGTGTAGGTTTGGCGGTTGTCGCCAATACACAAACTTCGTAGGGTTTTCTGTTTTGTTTTAGATTTTCGCTTCGCTTGTTTGTTAGACACACCAGGGTTGGTGTCTCGCCGTACTCCTACGGTGGAGAGCCTTCCCTGGCGCTTTCGATTTCTTTTCGATCACACTAAGGGTCGCGTTTGCGGATGCTGGAGAGTCAGACGATTCTCCGCGCACCCGTAAAGGCCGGGCCCCGACAAAATTGACAAAACCGCACAAAATTCGCTAAAATTTTGCACGCACATGTCTCGACTGGTTCCCCGCTCCTCGGACATTTTCGTTTCATTTACAGGTCCGAGGAGTGCCCAAAATTCTTACCTTAAGGTAATTGGCAGTGATTAAAATTTCTCGGTTTAGGCAGAAGAGGAGTTGGTGACTAAAATTTTCTGTTCTCCGCGGTGATAACTTAAGCCTCTACTCCGTGGCGAGTGATTCTGGTTCAGCGACTTTCAGGAACAAAGCTCTAGAGTATCGGAGCATGCCAAATTTTATATTGTCTAGGATCGAGTAAAATTTACGCTGTTTCGGACCAGGCGAAACTTGCATCATGCGGACTAGTAGTCCGAGGTCGTACTTGGTCAAAGCTCAAGCAAGGCTTGCATGGGATGACAGGAGTGTTTCCGGGCGTGGCCGTTTGCATCCGCGGGGAACACGAGTTGTCCCCGGTTAGTACGAAATTGAGCTGCAGCGTCGAACCCCCGTTCGTTCGCTGCGTTCTTGTTGTTGCTGGTTAGTGGGCGATGCAAACGACCGCGGGCCTGAACGTAGCCAAAGTTTTCAGAGAATCCATCGCTGAGCTGAGAACGAAACTGGGACTGGAGCTGGTGGTGTGCTAAATTTGCATTAAAATTTTGGTGGGATGTGGTTTTTCTAACCGTGCACCTACGGGGAAAATCCACGTCGGCACCCATTCCCGGAGCTCTCTGGGAACGAGTTTCTAATTAGTTGGGCAGCTCACGGGCCGCTCCAGCCGCCGTCGAAACTTTACAAAACTCCGACACTTCGGCCTCGTTTTCATGTAGAGGCCGGACTGCTACCAGGAAAATTTTATCGTGATTTTAAATAAGTGACTAATCGTCTGAAGTCAGCATTTTCCCGTCCAAAATTGACCGGGCTCTACTCGAACGAAAATTAGCGTGTACCTCAGAGTACCTTGCAGGGTGCTCAAATCAAGATTTTCATCATAACACGAATGTTGTATATAAATTCTCGTGCACCCCGATTGGGTGGTATTCATATTTGTGGAGTGTGCAAAATATAAAATGTGGTTCAAATAGTAAACCAGTTGAACCGTGGTTAATTTTCTGAAGCAGCTCGCAACACTTGGTTAATAATGGCAATCAGGCAATGAGCTCAGAGTAAATTCAGCACAGTATAGAATTGAGAGTGATCAATGATGCCCCTAGTTAGCTTAGCTTCGCTAGTGCGAGCATTGTGCAGTTCGCCGTTTAAGTGCTAAGCATTCTCCCTCGTCACCACCCGCATAGCGCCGATGTATACCTGAACTGTCAAGAATTTCCTTCGGTCGCACCCCGTGTCGCCAGCCATCTCATCGAATTGCTCGTTCCCCGGCACCACCCGCATGAGCACTAGAGCTAGACACCAATCACATTGTAACACTGAAACTTCCACTAATCTTTAGGTCCGAACTTTGATTACAAGAGACTGGGGCCCTCGCCTCAGTCCCCTGGTGTTGTTTTAGGTATTAGGTAAAGTCTACTAGGAGTAGAACAAGGGGTGTCGTAAGGAGCCACGTCCGCAACTGTGGTGCTGTTGGGATCATGACCGTACCCCACTAGTCTTTAGGATTCTCCCTCGAGGCGCGATTAAACGAAAAAATTTTACTCGGGCTACACTAGAATCAGAGAACCCTACATAGGGGATTAAGTGGATTATGAGGGAAAGGCGAGTCAGCCTTATTACCTGTGAGCAGGCTTAGGGGTTGACTCTCCCTCGGGGGACCTCATACCATTAGACACGTGGGCCATTACAGGGGCCAGGCCGAACACCCTGGTTAACCCGCCGGCAGCCTGCTAAGCTAAGCGGTTCCCTTAGGTCATCGCATAGATCACCGGGGAGTCGTGGAAGCCGGGGTTGTCCGGGCACCACAACAGAGTAAACCGTGGTGCAGCTGGGATCCCTTAGGCCCAGAACTGGTCCTAGTACATAAATAAAGTGGGGGCTACGCCGTGAGGCGAGTCAATAGATTTTGGAGACAACCGAGTCTAAAATTAATAGGTATTGGACCTCTCGCACCCAACGCAACCAGTTATGGTCAGGGTAGGCGAAGTAGGCAGTACTGTATGGCAACCTAGCGTTGCATTGTGGTTATTTGTGTAGTATGGAAGTTTTTATTTTTCTAGTAGGCCCACGTGGCCGGGAGCACCGTTTTGACACGTTGTTTTGTGGCTAGTATAGATTTTCAAATATTTGGCATTTTCTATGTGTAGCTCGGAGGACCTGGCACACGCCGTAGGCTAACTGTGTTTCTGTGTCGCGTGGGCCAGTAATGATTGGTTACGACAGAAGGGATTAGGAACTATATAATGGCGAAAGTATGTAAAACACTGGTTGAACGTAGTGTACATCGTGTATCCGTTTATGCCCCTTTTGTGTATAACTATTATTAGAGTCCAGTCATTGTTTTAGTTCCAGCTAATCGTCGTTACGCGTTTAATCTTTTGGGATTACGATAAAATCGTGATTGCTTATCAATAATTTATTATTGGTTGAAGTTGTACGCACTAGGACTTCTTCGATCAGCACGTAAATTGTCGACGAACGCACTCCCTACGGTTTCTGCCTATGTCATTAGTTGAACATTGCGGGTTTTCCCGACGACAAGCTGTTAACATTTAACGTTGTGATCGACGTTGGTAAAGACATTTTGCGACTGGACCTGGCCGTATTGACACTTATTTGCTAACTAGCAGCGTCCTATACGTTGGTCCGGCAATTGCTGCTTCTTCAACGTTAAACGGTACGTCGTGAGTGAGAACGTCGCGGTTGAAAACATCGTGGTTGAACTTAATCTCTGGGACATTGCCAAACTTATCACCGCTGATACACACGTAGGCTGCGTTCGAACCAGATTAGAAGAAACCGCTGCTGGAACACTTATTTGTATTGACGGGACGGTGTATTAATGGTTGGTGTTGGTGACAGTAAAGTTGCATAGTATTTTGTTTACTGGGTATCAGATAGAAGTTTAACCATTAATATGCGATGCTGTGCTGTTGTTAGTGGAGTACTGTGTATAGTGGAGCATTACATGCGCTGGAGCACGTACCTCCGAATGAGTGAGCTGGATTCGACTAGCCTACCAAAGTGGGACCTAATCAAAAAATTGTGTTGTGTTTTAACCCTAAATTTGTTTCTCTCCGTAGTAGGTCTTTCTGCGGGGTCTATAAATTTTGTTTTTGCCGCTTACTGAATATTGAATTTTCAAGCGGAC
>JASANE010015947.1:0-11422 GCA_030248225.1 Trileptium ribeirensis
TTAGAGCGAGGGGTTCGTGGGCAGCAGCCCTCGACTTAGGCTTAGGCTTAGTGTATGTCTCATATAAGGACCTTAGCTTAGGCTAAAACTAAGGCTTAGGCTTAGTATACCGAGAACGGCATGGCGTGTAATATACTTCGGCGCCTAAAGTTGACATCGGCCAAAATTGCTATGCTTTTATGATTAGTTAGCAAAATTTATAACCTTTGTCCGTGTTCTAAATAATGCTATATGTGTTTATCATCATTAGCAGCGATTCAAAATTACTTAAACCTACTGTATAATAGCTATTTTTTTAATTTTCAAGCGCACTTTGAATAGAACCGAAATTTACACACAGTATTGAGATCACAAACTATCACCTTTGGCAAGATATTAAAAGATGGGAATTTAAAAGAGAAATCTATAGCTCAAATTAAATTTATTGTGGCAGTAGTAAGAAAAGGCATTGGAGAGGGTGCCTGGTGGGGCGCCCCCTCCCCAGCTTTTAGCGACGAAACCACGGGAATGAAAGAGACAGAGTGTCTAAAACAATTTATAAGCAAAATTTGATAGCGTACATAGTAGTTCGTAATTTGTTCACACTTTAGTGTGATTTCGCTCATAGTTTTCTTGATTTTCGCTTCAAGATATTACCCTTACTTAACCAACGATGCAAGAGAATCATGAACGGTTGGGATTAAATGATTACAATATATTCTAAAATTATTAAAAACGGCTTTCGTGAAAGCAGGCTGTCCTGATCTCAGTAATAGTAAAACTGCGTTCTACTTCCCGTCAACTACTCCAATTTTTGAATTCAGAAATTTTAATTTCATGCATCTAGTAATCATTTTCAATTTGAAAACAGAGCTCAAAAAAATTTGCACGGTCCTGTCTCGAACCTTCGATCCTGGCCGCTTAGCCAGTTAAAAAGAAAGTTCTATTGTCAAGATTCCAATATTGAAGTTGACAATTATATTATTTGATATTTCTTTGTCAATTGGGATTGCATCTCCCCCAAATTTTAAAATGTTCTAACTTCCCTGAGTTGTAATGCTTTTTTTGATCAGAAACACGGCTGTGTCAAAAAGCATTCACATTAGAAGAACAACCATTTCTATCAAATTACTTAGAGAGATAGTAAAGGAATCGCAGGATCGGAAGCTCTAAGAACAATACATTTGAAAAATATAACAACAACTATACGCGACGGTCGCCTCGTGATCTCTAAATATTATGCATCATTTACCTTAAGATGTGTGCACCCAGGACCGGATTCTGTCACAGAGTTCCGGATCGTGACAACAACGCACAGCCACAGCCCTTCATAAATAAAATAAATAGCTAAACTATGCTACTATGCTTGTGCGGGCCGGGAGTGGCTATGTCTGAGGGTTTGATAGCCAGGACGGGCTACTGAAAAAATATTTATTACATTCAGTTTAGCTGTATTACATCAAAAATATTTAGCTTTAGGCCCACAAAAGGCAAGATTAGTAGTAATTAAAAGCAAAACGCATAAATTCAGTCAAAATAAATACGTAAATATCGTTATTTTCAAAAGTTTTGTTTAAGCGCCTTTTATAAGCCAACCTAGTAGCTATGTAAACATGCTTTTTCATGCATGAAAATTATGCTATTGTAACTGTAAGGATGTTTTACGAATATATGATCGTTAACTATCATCAATTTCACTTTGTTAGCGATTTTCCATTGTCGTCCAATATTTCGGGCTTTTTGAGCAGATTTCGGCCTTTGTGACAATTTATCAGCCTCACTTTACTATTAGCTAAATATATTTGTAGAGTCTGGCTCGGGCCAAAAAATGTCACACTGGCTGACCGCGGCTAGCCAAGCATAGCGTTAGAGCCGCTGTAGACCGTTATAAAATCCGGCCCTGCTGCACACATTGTAAGGTAAATAATGCTTAAAACTGGAAAATGTTCAGAGTGAACGCTATATGATAAAAATGGATATATAAAAATACATAAATAACATATAAAACAATATATTTTATTATTAAATATATACACATATCATTATAATATATAAATACATATGTATACTGCGTATGTTTATATTATAAGTACAAGTGCAAGATTTTATATCATTGCTGTATTAAAAGAAATAACTTTAGTAGAGTGAATTACCATAAAAGCGTGCCCACTCAGTCATAAGTGCGTCTTCACTGTGATGTATCGCAAAGAGACAATTCCTTCTCTTTTCTATCTCATATGTAGTATGATTAGCTTGCATGTCATCAGAAAGACCATTATCAATATCTATCTCTGTGTACATACATACATTCTTAAACTCAGAAATAGAATGCGCACACTACGCATACTCAGAGACATAAATATGCATAAATGTATACCTATAAATAATGGAACCAACACCATATTATATATAAAGTACGTATATGTGTTTATAAACATACATAAATGTATATTTGTTTTCACATATATAGATATGTAAAATATAATAATGAGAAGTCGAACAACGCATGGCCCTCACTAGTAACTCATGTAATAATACCATGACGCTATTATAATAGAAATAGTATAGGGCTTCAAACAACAATATGTGTATATATGTAAATAAATAACAACAACAGAAATGATAACAACAACAACAAGACATAATAATACGAAAAGATAGCATGCATGCAACTGCGAACTAGGCACATGAAACGGCGAACACAAAAGCACCGCGGTCGTAAGGCAATAAGCTATGCCGGTGTTGTCCGGTCACCAGCGGAGCGGCGAGAAACAACATATGAACGACACAAAGACACAGACAGTCATAGAATAGTGGTTGCAAACGCGTACTCAAACAAAGCAGAAAAGCCAAAATGATGCGAAAAAGAGCACGACGTTCAATTCAAAAGACCCGCCTGAAAATCGTGTCGACAAGGCGGTTTCGCTTGGCAGTGTCAAAAACCCTCGTATCAGCATATAGATATGACAATAAATATAGAATACACGTGTGTATATGAGTATACCACCCAGCAATCTGTAAACATATACACGTCTATCAAATGGATGTATCACTATACATACAAACATAGACAAATGTAACTTTTAGGATATATATGTATATATATTTGGCTTCATACATGCGGCCTTATGGGGCCATATATTTGTGTATATATGTGTATAACACATATGTATGTTTCCACACCTACATATAGATGTACACTGTCTGTTTGTGTATTTGATCATGTGTTTCATGTTAGCTTATGTGCATGCGAATATGTTTGCCAATATATTAATAGCGTAGTTTTTAGATCCAAGCTCATAACAACCAAACATTAAGACAATGAAAAGGAGTAATTGAAACTAAACTGCCGAATCAAAGATGCCGTCTGGTTACATCATTGATACATATAAGACGGCAATATTTCCTGTCAATTAAGCCATTAGTGTATGGATGTTTAGTTTTTTTTGCATCGCTACTTAAATACAAAATACGCAATATACGTTACCAAAAATCGTACCATATACATTTACTAAAATTTCATAGCTTGTTTCCAGATAATCCACATAATGATAATCGAACTACTCTAAAGGTGAGTAAAACCTAACTGCAACAGTACACGTTTGAAAATACTAAAGTCAACCAGCATTCAAAGGGTATTTAGGTTATAAATCAACTTTTGCAATATACGCTATGCAAATCGCATAAATTTCGCATGATTGCTTGGCAAATTTCAGGGTCATCTAAACACTAGCGGAGCTGCTGCCAGGAATACGGTAAAACAATCCCATTTAATGCGTGCGAGGCAAAGTGGTTGTTCAGCAGAATTCTCTAATTTTAATTAATTTTAATAGAAACCAAAATCTATTACTGTGATCTTTTGAGCCAACAAATTTAATTAAAAATTAGCCAATCGCGTCACTAGCCCTTTCACGCTCCCAAAGTTCCAAAGAGACCCAGCGCACATTATGAAGCGTTATGTTAACTGAGTTTGTCGTATGCGTATGTGTGCACATGCGTTGTTATTCGCTCAGATTGCGAGGTCCCTTTTAATGAACTGAGCAACAGCTTTTAGATAGCTTACTAGCTTGCGTGCACAACTTTCACACGTACAGCACGGATTCGATCTCTACTGACTTTGTCAATGATTGCACTATCATTTGGTCAAAAAATATTCAATACCTAGTATTTGACAATTGATGCTATAGGTTTTTTAGGTCTCAATCAGCTATAAAATGTATTGCTTGAAAATAAAGTTTCGGCACGGCGTGAACAAGATGCTACGCAAACAACTGCGACACGGACAATTCATCTAGTCAACAGCTATATTGTTCATTTCTTCTAGCGTCGTCAAAAAATTATAACATCGTTTATAACAGATTAGTTTCTAGATATAGTTCTAGTTTCTAGATTAACTGAGCCAACAATAAAATATTATTGCATTCAAATTGAGTTAAAACTGGCACAAACAACTGAATTTGTGTCACCAACTAAACTTTGGTGAAAACTTGCACTGGGGTGAACAAGTGAAAACATCTCGTTTACAACATTAGTCACTGGTCAAGCAAAGCACTATTATGTGTATTCGAGCGGATTTTGGAACAAGCATCAAAAACGCAACAAAACTGCAGATTGTGTTCCCAGAATCCCACGGGGCTCGGTCTGGTGTGTTCGTCGGGTGTAGCGATCTAAATTATTATAAGTTTAAGCTTTGGTGGTGACAGTAGCGCTAAAATGTTGTATAACAAATAGATATAATCAAAATTTAAGAACACATTTTTATCTGCCGTCTTTCATTTTTACAATAGCCACGGGATGGTGGTATATGTTTGATTGAACTTATGTACAAGAATGAAAAAATTTCGATTCAATCCGGTGAAAACCAGATCGACAACAAAAACCTCTCCCAATAGCTAAGACATGTTACCCAGCTGCATCGTCGGCTTCCGACTGAACGGTATCCATACCACCCCGGTTTCCTCGAGTCTCAAGGAAGAGGTAGTGATGCACAGAAGTCCAGGGAACTGATTAGCTTAGTAGACGGCAGGCGTGCTTTGCCAAGGTATTCGGCCTGGCCCCTTTTTAGGTAAAAGTAAAAGTAAAAAATCAAAGTCAAAGTAAAAGTAAAAAAGCCTGGTCCTAAAACCAAGAGCTCAATTTTGAGTCATTTAGAAAGAGCTTACATTTTGCTCAGTTTTGGAACGTTTTAATCACTTTTGTCAGGGAATTTTTGTGAGCTTCCCTTGTTTACTAACTCTGGTAAATTGAATAAATGACGATATTTTCTAAACAAATTTGGCTTTGGTGATTTTGTCTGTTACACTGAGCATTTTATGTTTCTCTAAGATCAACTATTCTCGATAAGCTAAGTCCTTAAAAATGCCCCTAAAAATTCAATCTTGCAGTAGTCGATAAAAACCAATTGTCGTAAAATCTGACTTGCATAAGTAACCAGATTTTGGCTTAAATTTTTACTCCGAGTTTTTACGCTTTGACCGACAGAATTCTCTGCGGAATAGATTCCCTAGGTTCAAAGTCGAATTTCAAAGGCCCATTTCTTAAACCTACTTTTAGTCTTGACAACCCTAACCACCAAAGTAACCTCCTGAATTTAAGGTTATGGTTGGTGCTAAGTTTTTTAGGTAAATTTTAGAAAGAATTTGGGCTTAGTTCTAAGAAAGAACACAACTCGAATTAGATTCGAAGCACCAAGTTTCGGCTTGTTTAGCGTGGCTTGAGCAGACACGAGGAAGCAACAATCTGAAGGACTAATTCTTCGGTACACTCACTAATTAAGAAACCCGAACACACCTCAAATGGAACCTTTCTTGGTCGAACTATGATAATTTTTTGTCCTATATTTTGGTTTAAAGCCCACATAATTTGTTGAACTAAATGTACATGCAGCACTGTATTCTTAACCAGTTAATTTTAGTTTGGCGGGTAAATTGTCTGTAGGTGTTGCAAATCAGTACATTGTACCGTGGATTTATTTTAACTTGAAGCATTACTTGATTTTAGTTAATTTAGACAAACTAAAAACTCTACGTCAACTATTCGAATTCGGCACATCCACACGGCCTAGAACAAAGCAACGAGTTGACAATGTTTTAGCTTCCGTGACTTTTAAGCACTATAGTAGCTCCGCTCATTCAAAATCAAATGATAACTTACATAGCCCTAATACTGCCCCATCAAATTCTGACTTTGCTTTAAGTCAGAATCCTTGGCTCGTTTGCTTACATCTGGGTACTAATACAGACTCGCCTTTTTACTACACTCACCCAATTTCGATTTACTACTACATAACATACTACAGAATATATGTGAGACATCAGTGAAACAGTTCAAGTACACAAGTAATGCGAGTACAAAGTTTGTAGCAGTGATTATACCAAGTTCCATGTTAAGGGTCCACTTTAGGCAATGCCCAATTAACCCTGAGGGGCGGAACTAAAATGCAGGCCATGTCGTTCTCGATATACTAAGCTAAGCCTTAGCCTTAGCATAAGCTAAGGTCCTTATATGAGACATACACTAAGCCTAAGCCTAAGAGGGGGCTGCCAACCCCCGAACCCCCCCCCCCGCTTTAAGCTGTTCTGTTTTCTAACGTTATAATGTACCGTCCCTCAGGGTTACTTAGGCCTTAGGCAGTATCATAAACGCAGGTTTCATGTCAGCAGGTCTCTTTACTCAAATAATTTGTTTCTTAAAGTACAAAATTTAATAAGGACACACCGAACGTGTTTCCCAACCTCGGTTTATTACATTTCTCTACTAGGATTGAATATTTAACGATTGGTGTTCTTAGTTAATTTAAAGATTATATACACTTGACGACATATTAATATTTTCAGCAAAGTTCAGGGATCACTTGGTAGACCTTATAAACGCTCTTGACTGATTTAGGCACAATAATTTAAAGCTTAAGTTTTCTAAGTGTCAATTTAGACAGAAGAGTTTGAAATATCTCAGACACATATTAAGCATAGAAGAAGTCAGACCTGATCCCGAGAAAACTGTATCGATAACTAAATTTAAACAACCTCAAACTGTAAACCAACTACAAAGTTTTCTAGGATTAGTTTTATACTATCGCAAATTTATCCCAAATTATTAACACATCTGTGAGCCAATGAACGCATTGCGCAGAAAGGTAATGAGTTTAGGTGGACTGCGCTATGTGAGGACACATTTGAAACTAAAAAGGGCGCTAACTGCCGAACCACTTTTAATACACCCCGATTCCGACAAACCATTTTTATTACAGATGGATGCGTGGGTATTTGCTGTGGAAACAGCCCTATCGCAGAAAACTAATAAGGGTGATAGCATGTGCTAGCAGAGCACTGCTTGATTACTAACGAAGCTATCTAACCATCGAGGCTATGACTTAAGCCATCCAATAAGGATCATTGCATTTTAAGCACTACTTATTTGGGCATAAATTTTACGTACAAACCAATCACAGTCCACTTAAGGCCTTGCTCGATGAACCATGAAAAAATTCTCGGCTATCTCAATGGCGAGATAAAATTATTTCAGAATTTGGAGGCTTTGATATTACGTAAAAAACAGGTAAAACGGGTTGTAATGCCGAAGGACTGTTTCGAGACCCTAGGTACGAAACAAAAATGAAGACACTAGTACCGAGAGTGACTCACAATCCGACTTAAGATAGGTCTCAGTTATAGTCATACGCGACGGAAATGCTGTTACACAGAGCCGAGCCATACCATCACAGACTAAAGCACCAACCAATACGCCGACATGCTCACGAGAGTCAGTACAAGAACGAGTGCAATCCCGCCAAAACGTCGTAAACACCGAGTGAGTTGCACTGGTGCGACAACCATGTACACTAGGTTACAACAAGTTCAGCTCCACAACGATTGCGACAACCAGAATTAGAAATGTGGATGGAGGAGCACACACTATGAAAGCGATCATTGTCACCACCAATCCCAACAACCACTGTATTCACTTCGAATGGTAATACGACCGACACTATGAACCATTTCTACTAACATACCTCAACTCACCACAGCGGTCAATGCCACACATCGACGAGGTTTACCATCGAACATTACTCCAGATATGAGGGATGTGCTCTCGACTGAAAACCGAATATTAAGGACAGAAGCTGAACAGATAGGAGAGATTGCAACAGGTAACATTCCCATAAAGAATTCAATCGTTTGAGGAAAATACGAATTATATATGAAGGACCTAATTTACATTTAATAAGACCTGAAGAAACATTCGATACTCATCAGGCGACATATTACTAATATTTTACTGGCTATCTAGATTTTATTTTAGTTCGGTTAAAGCCATACATCCAAAGAAACGATGCTGAGTTTGGGTTAATATTGTGGTTCCTTTGAAACAACACCTTACCACAACAAAAAGTTGCAGCGATTCGAATATAACTCTGCACTACTTCGAATTGACCTCTGATACTAAAATATCTACATGCTAGACGCTCGGTATGGCGATAACACGCCGAAACTATGTGTTCCGAAAGCAATGGTATATACCACAGATTCTGAAACCCGACCATAATACTCTATATGAAGGTCATCCAGGCCGAGATCGGCTTCTAGCTAAGTTAAAGCAATTTCTTTATTGGAAAGGCATTTCTAGTCATGTTGATGAGTAGGTCATATCATGTTCACTGTGCCAAACAGCGAAAAATCCAGCGGTTAACCCAAGAACTAGAGCGCAGACCTATCTGTTGTATCTTTGTTGATATACTGGTCATCCGCGTTGGAACATACAAGGGTAATCATTATGTTTTCGCATTTATGGATCAATTTACTAAATTTGTCATGACAGTTCCATTACCTTAAAAAGAACCACGTGCAGCCGCAGAAGCCTTATCACAGGTAGTAAATTAAATCGTTTCGGTGCACCTAAAGAAGTTTACTCTGATTACGGAAGAGCCTTCGATGCTGATATATTTCAGGTACTATATGCAGATGTAGGATCACTACAACATATGAGCTTTGCTCATTATCCACAGACGAATCGCCATAGCAAGGCGTTTAACTCACTACTTGGAATCACTGTCCTTTACGGGTGAAGATGAACTTAGGGTATTCAATAAAATAAAAACCCATGCATCCCCGGCCCCGACAATATTTCTAACAAAATTCTATCCTACTGCCGATACGTTGTCGCAACCCCATTAGCCGCTATTTTCAGAAGTAGTATAACAAGTCAAATATTGCCCAGCGACTGGTTGACGGCTAAGGTTATACCAATATACAAATCAGGGTCTAGGCTTGATGCTTTAAATTACCGCCCTATAAGCTTAACAAGCTCTGTATGTAAAATAATGGAACCATTAATAAAAAGTAAAATTACAGATCATTTAAATGCTAACGCTCTGCTTAGTAATACCCAGTTTGGCGTTCGAAAGGCAAAGTCTAGAGAACTATTACTAATAAGTTTCCTGGATGACATCACCACGATAATAAACAGGGGTGACTACGTCGATGCAGCTATGTTTTATGTCATTCAAGACATCAGTAACAAAGTCACTCCTGCTGACAAACATTCGCTGGCCCGCGAATCGGCGAAAGATCCAGTCATTTCAGTAGTGCTTCGATTCACGCGTGAAGGATGGCCCGCAAAATGGAGCGACAAAGGCGCCCGGAAATGCAACGTTACCGTAAGTTGGCCGATTCACTGCCTATTGTTAACGGTTGCTTAGTACTTGGCTCCAGCGTAGTGATCCCTGCCAATCTTCGCCGCCATGTCTTGGAATTGTTGCACCTGGGACACTTTGGCATGCAGCGTATGAAGCAGCTTGCACGTACGGCTGTCTACTGGCCAAATATTGATGATGACGTCGAAGCAACCTGCCGCACTTGCACCAGCTGTGGGGAGCACCAAAACAAGCCACCAAAACCGGCAATTCATCCATGGATGCTACCAGAAAAACCATGGAGCCGTTTGCATCTTGATCACGCTATTAATTTCCTGGGGACTAATTGGATGGCTTTAACGGGCGCATATTCAAAATATCTCTGTATTCATACAACTCAGGCGGTCACGGCAAACGCAACGATTGATCTCCTGGAACAGGACATTGCTCATTTCGGATATCCTCATACATTGGTCACGGACAATGTATCAGCATTCATGTCGGAAGAATTCCAGGCATGGTGCAAAAAACGAGGAATTACTCATCTTACAGGTGCTCCGTATCATCCTGCTACTACTGGATCCGCTGGATCCGCAAAACGACTCGTCCAAACTTTCAATCAAGCTTTACAGAAATCAAGTCTTCCTCCGAGAAAAGCCTTGCAAGAGTTCCTGATGCAATATCGTCGCACTCCTAACTCCACGGATATTCCCACAGTGAGTTACTCAATTCGAGACAAATTCGGACGAAAATCGACACTCTGCTTTCACCCCAGCTTACACTGCTCAAGGTAAGCAAGCCAAAGAAGCTAGCAAATCCCAATTTCAAACTGTTGCAAAAGTTGACCCTGCTTATAAAGTCGGTGATCCGGTCTATGCTTTGTACCTTGGAACCCATCATGACAAGCAGCCACGTTGGGTGCCCGCTGTAGTCACACAGTGAAAAGGCACCCGTACTGTCAACGTCCGTCTTTATCCACGAGGATCCACCTGGCGGCGACACTGCGGACAACTGCAGCCAAGGCACGTTTCTCAAGATGACAACAAACCAGGCGCAGATGTCGATTCAACAGGTGCCACAAATACTGCGGATAATGATCCGTTGGAAATCGCCGAAGTACCTCAAACAGAAGGAGGAGAAACTATCGACGATGCGTCCAGTTCCGGCGGTCAGCAACTACGGCGTTCAAAGCGGACAACAAAAGGGCGTCCGCCTAAACACTACTCGTCGTCAAGATAAACCTTCGGCTAGGCGGGGAGGGGTTATGGATTTGCTTCGCCAGAACATTTTGGAATTACATTTGATCCTGTTCTGGAAGCTCCTATGATGGACGAGGACATCCTCACACGTGGAGTGACGGCATCTCGATCCTTCTAGAATGTTCTACGGATTTCGAAGACTGATGTCATGATTATTCTAGAAGATTCTTTGATTATATTTAAAGACGGTTGCTTACCACAACTGGTGTTACTGTTTAGTTACTGTTTAGTTACTGCTGAAGTACTGTTTCATTACTGTTCAGTTTACTGTTTCTTATTGTTTTGATTCAACGTTACTTTTACCGCTTGTTTACTACGTTTTGTTCACTTACTTTTGTTGGCTTTCAATAAACGTTTGTTATCTACAACTCAACGTGGATCTACGCCTCTGAGAATACAACAGATCAACATTTGATAAATGCAAGTTTCTATCTGTCGTTCACATACACGCATATATATTTTCACTCCGTTGTTTCTAGAGCCATTATCTTGAGGTTGCATTTTATTACTATTACATTTTCATGTAATTTGAGCGGTATTTGAAGTCCCTGCA
>JASANE010015948.1:0-24108 GCA_030248225.1 Trileptium ribeirensis
GAAAGCCATAACAAAGTGAGTGTAAAGTAAAATTTGAAAAGTGAAGTCTTCGTTAAATAACCGTCTACACCATCTGTCAAAACAGCATCATATGTCAACCCAACTTTACCCCCACATCAGCGATATTTACCTCCACACCACCGATATCCACCCCACATACTACAACACAGGATATGCAGTTATGATGACGTTACGACGTCTATCCAACACGACCCGTATTCTATCAGTATCTCCAGATTCGTGAGAGTTTCCTATAATGTTTTCAAACCGCCTTTCCACCACCACCCGGTTATTATTACTAATTATGGTTTTATCAGGTTTGTTAATAGTTTTATTAATTAATTTAATAATTTTATATTGTGAAACATAAAAATATGATCCATCCCCTGATGAAGCATGTTTTTCAAATACGTGTGGGGTTATGAACATCTTTAAGAATATGTCGCAACCGAAATAGATATACCATCTGTCTCCCCCACATTTCTGCTTCACCCCATTGCTACCTGTGTCACCACACTTGTGTGGGGACACCGTTTTCATTAATCAAGTTAGGTTACAATGTCAGTTGTATTCAGAGATAATGTTTGAAGACCATTTGTCCTCCCTACTCACCCTACTTGTGTGGGGGGGACAAAACCCCCATTTTCTATCTACTCCTATGTAGGCCAAACTATGAAATTAACACTGTGCTACTCCCAACCTTATATAGTACTATATCTAGGGATCAGCTGCCTATAACAGGTATAACCCACCGGTGGGTGATACAATTTTTCAGAGGGAAGGCCAAAATTCATAACCCACCGGTGGGTTAGAATGTCTCAGGAGATTGTCATTTGTCACGTAATACTGCAACGTTTTTACATATATTTCAGATTTTTATCGCTTATATTGCTATATAATGTCGTTAAGATTTAGTGACCCGAATATTGATTTTTCTGATTCGGATTCATCATTCGCGGAGACAGAAAGCGATGAGTCTATTGATATTTCTTCGTGCGAAGAAATATATTATATAATGCGTGTCCTCCCAGCCTACCAGAAATTGACTCCTCTGCGCTACGCAGTCCACCCTGTGTGACCGACATGACATCGTCTGGGCAGTATAATCGAGTTTTCATACGGCGCTTGTCGTAAGCTATGTATTGCACTATTTGAAACTAGGTTCGGTTAATAAACACGTTTCCTTTGTCACTTATCTGATTTGTTGCTTCATAATGATGTACTGCGCTGCAGCTATTGTCTTCATAATAACTAGGTTCGGCCATGCCGTTGATGATTCCAACAGTAGTGGTATTTGTGTCCAAAGTCGATTAGATGATGCAGGTTCTGTTATAGTTGTGGGCCGACGTGCCTCGTTGATGAGGTTTTCGCCATCCACAACGTCTATACAATGTTCTTCGCCCAAGTGTCCTACGCTTGACATTTTTGGTCAAGATATTCGTTCTTAAATTTCAACTGTTTTGCAATAATGTTTTACTTCGCGAGGTTAACATCAATTCAGGTACGGCCGTATCTATAGTGTTATGCAAATATATACTGTTCGAGTTAAAATTTATAAGTAATGTTGATTACTTATAACGCATATAAGAACTATTACTACTAAACTGAAATAAAATTAATTATAAAATTAACACGGCACATATAACTTTTATAGCGTTCATTAATAACGCTGTTAGTTTATTTGTGATTAAAGGATTTCACCAACGAGTCGACTTGGCTGTTCGAGATTGTAATAACATTTTATATGTTTTCTGGCTGTGGTTTAAAGTTACACGGAACCTTAACTGTATGGTGTTGCTCCAAAAAGTATTATTACTCGACTTTGAATTAGCTCTTTTGTGGTATTTGTGCTGGAACGATTGTGCAGCAGTTGATATTTGTCGTTTATGCTTTACATAACATCCAGTGTCACGTTTTCAAACTGTTTCACCGAGATCGGTGTTGGTAATGCATCCTTGTATGACTTGCTGTTTTGCAAGTCCAATTCTTTCCTACGCTCCGGTCCTAGTTCAACGGTAGTGATATTTCGTTTGGACAAACAGTCACCATCCGGTTCTCGCTTGAGCGTTCGGACGTTCACACTGCGGGATACCGTGCGTGTGGATCGATGCACCGATTCAATCATAGGTCCAGTTCCATCGTCTGATAGCCGTATTACTCGATACGGCCTTCGCCAAGCTCTATCTAATTTCTTAGTTTTTCCGCGGGACACGACAGGAGCATGTATAAAAACTCGGTCGCCTTCCTTAAAAGGAAGACTTCAAGCGTTTCTGCCATGATAATGTATTTGATGACCCTGAGCTTTCTTAATACATACTTGTGCTAACTTTCATGTATTATTGCACCTAACTGATATATCGTTTACGTACTCAATATCATCATCCGGTTTTAAAGACCGCGGGAAAACATCCAAAGGCAGCGTTGGATCTCTACTGAAGTTCAAGAAATACGGAGTCTTGTTCGTCCTTTCGTGGATACCGCACCTGTAATCAAAACAAACATACTATAATATCAAATCCCAATCGTTTTGGTTGGTGTCAGCATAAGGGCTAACTATTGCTTCCATTGTTCTGCTAAACCTTTCCACCATGGCCTGTCCAGCTGGATGATAAGCTGTCGTATCCTGTTTACGAATGCCCAATGATTTACAGACATGCAACATGAGTTCAAAAACAAGCTTTGCTCCGCGAATCGAGAGTAACTTTTGTGGAACACCATAGCGACAAATTATTTCCTCCACCAAAATATTCGCTATTTTCTGCGACGTTGTGTCACAAACTACGAAACATTCTACCCACTTTGTGAAATCATTCATTATTACTATAACGTAGTTATTACTGTATTTCGTTTGCAACAGTGCTCTGACTATGTCGCATGCTGTTTGAAACCATGGTACGAACACTGGAATAGAGTGCATAGGAAGCACCGTCCAGAATGGATGATTTTTCCGTGTTGCACATGCATTGCATGATGCACACCACCGTTTAACTTTCAGGTAAATCGTTGAAGAAGAGAAGCGAACTCGTTGCGATATATATGCGGCTGAATTCATGCGGGAAAAGGTTTTAATCAAAATTGCTAATGTTGTTACGCTCGAATGTTGTTGCGCGCATTCGCACCTTTTAACAACAATCGATTGACAGTTTTAGGCATATATGGTCAATTTCCGAGATCTGAATGTATGGTAGCCATTATCACGTGCGCGGGACGTCGGTCTTCGGCTTGAAAGGGAGTCAGGTTAGGTAATCGTAAACGGTTACGAAAAGGAGAAATTGCGAAATTTTAACAACTTGAGTTTCTTACTTGTTGCAAGCGGAAATGAATTCGGGTGTTTTTAAACCGTTAAGCGTATGATTCACACTGTTTAAATCTATGTATAGTAAATTCGGCTAATCTCGACACTTTGAAATTTAACTATACTTTACATGTGAACAGAATTTGGGCAATCTTGACGCTTTATTGGTGTAAACTCGACAGCGTTTAGGACATATGCGGAACGCCTTACGCTTTCACAAAAAACAAATAGAAAAGCAAATAGCATGATAAAAGTCGAAAACAAGGGTTAAAGTTGAGTTAAAACTACCAAAAATAAGAACGCATGTTTGAAAACAGTGTGCTCAATATTTGGTCCAGTCAGGACAGTTTTCCAATGACTTTTGGAACATAACATTTACAAATGAAAAGTCCTGTAGTCTTCTTTCCGCAGCATTCGTGTGCCCACTCATGGCATTCTAACCACTGAAACCAGCTTTACCGAGACGCATCGTGAGCCAATTTTGCCCGCAGCCTGCACAGAGCCACACTGTGCGGTTGTCTCCTCGCCGTTTGTTGACTGCTAACGAAGTGCGTTCGTCTTGTTCCTTCTCTGGAGTGGGATTAAGATGCACTGAAAAAGTTAATATTATATATTGTAACATATTGTTTAAGATTTTGGAGCTATAACACATAACAAAAGTGACAGAAACAGTTAAATAAAAGGATTACGAAAATTTATCTGGATAAAAGCTCAATGCACTTCGCTGTTCATCCATGGTACCCCATTTTTGAATAGTTTTACTATGTTCAATCTTTTACTAGCCTTTACACTAATAAAACCCAATTACTCATGTTGTAACATCATTGCCATTTGTTTCGAATGTCGGTACAAAATACCAAGATATGTTTGCATAAGAAACATAAAAGCAAATAGAAGGTGCAACACAAAACAATATAAATCTATAAAAATAAAAGATTTCAAAGGCAGTAAATTATACTGCACCCGATTAACCACCGCGCTGTAATTAGTTAAACGCTGTTCGAACAATGGCTACAATAAGTGAATAATACACAAAATCATTACCGAAAGAAAGTTATTACTACCTCCGTTGGCCCTTAATGTGCAAAATTATTTCACAATTTTTTATCTGATTCGTCTTGGCTTTTCATTGTGCCCACCAGGTCCACTTCTTTACCCTCTTTAGGGCCAAAAACCAATTTTGTGGCATTCTGCAAAAAAAATTATAAAAATATCCCTTTAAACTAAACAGCTAGTGTCAGATTGCTAATCTACCTTTGATTTTAGTTTTGTTGAAATCTTGTTTTTTGTAGCTTTTAATACGCAGAATTTTTGTTTATACTTCTAATACCGTTTTTTCTTTTAATAACATCTTTTAATTTCATACCCGTTGGTTTTCGCATTCTATTCAGAGCCATCATCGCCTTTTCTTTGTTCTTGTTCGCTGGAGTTAGTAACTCTCGGAATGATATAGATGGCGTTAGCAGCTCTCGGAATGACGTCGCCGTTGGAGGTGATGTCAACACCGGGTCTGTTTCAACCGCACATAAAGGCGCAAGGACTGTAAACGTTGCTCCGCTTTGGACGTCGTCGGTAATTTGATAGGAACAACACGGCTGAGGGGACATTTCTCGCGGCGGCGTTTGTTGAATTTCTTGTGGAATTTGAATATCATTAGATGCTTGAATATCGCCATGCGGAATATCAGTAGTGCTATCGATATTAACGCCAGTGCGTTCGACAAGGGCTGCTGCTGGTTCGTAAGCTTGCTCGTCTATAGCAGCCACACTCAATGGGTACACGCCAGCTTTTCGAAAGCCACAAATTGCGTACTGGGATAGACTTCTGCCACATTTTGCAAAATAACTCCGGAAAATTTGATCGGCAAATGATATCGCCAGGATTATTCTTCATAAATGCGGAACATGCGGTTTTCCAGTTTTGTTTCAGGATCCCAAATACCCCAACATCGAGTGGCTGCAACGTGTGTGATGTGTGCGACGGCAGACCTACAACTTCAACGTTTTGATTTTTGGCATGGAGAAGTAGCTGTGGTGTGGCTCACATGGTTATCAAGCAGCAGCAATACCTTCTGGTCCTGCGTTACTGGCTCCATATGACGAAGGCAATGGTTTTTGAACCAAAACATGAAAAATTTCCTTGTCAACCCAACCTGATTTCGTATTACACACTGTTGTGCCTGCGGGAAATTGCGAAGCGAAATTGTTAGTCACTTTCATACCTGGAACAACCACCAGAGGAGGTAGAAAATACCCAGCAGCATTAATGCATACAATGCCGGTGTACGTGCTCCTTTTTCAGCAGATGTTACCGCCGGAACCGATTTAGAACCCCGCATGGCTAACACTTTTCCAGGCCTTTCAGGGACTAAAGTGAGGCCGGTTTCGTCAACATTGTAAATATGGTTTGGCTTGTCCGGACCACCCCATTTTTGCTCCAAAAGTCCCAACTTATCAAAAAATTCTGCAACACAGGTTTTATCCATCCCCAAAACTCTGTTCCGTGATATGTTCTGCGGGGACCGCAAAGCTTATTGGGATTTCTTTTCCGAAATCCAATGTACCACTCGTAGCCAGCTTCACGTCGTTCAGTGCTAAAGTTATATGGAATATTGTTTTTGTCGCATACTCGTAGGCCAAATTACAGATAACGTGGATGTTGACGGGAAATCCGCTGAACTCTCGCTCTTTAATCAGTTGCACAAGTTCGCACTCTTCCTCGGCTGATAACACCGGCGGTCGCCCAAGGCCATGTCTCGAATTGCTTTGACCGGCCAAGAACCTGACGCGCAAAGTAATCCGAGGCACGTGAAATCTCTTTGCAACTCGAGCAACTCCAAGCTTGCCTGAAAATACACAGGTGCCACAAATATGACTGTTAAATCCTGCTGAATGTTGGATCGTACCCTTTCTTAACTCCACTGCTGAAAGCACCGGGCGTAACTTGCGGCAGAATAGACGTAAAGAGTGCTTCCTGCTAAAAATCGATGAAACGACTAGTTTATTGTCATGCTCCTGATGAAAGCCGCAAGGTCCCCGGCCGGTTCAGTGCCGCTGCGCCTCCTCTATTCCCAAGCCGCGGAAAAACCAGATTGTTAAATTAATAGGTCAATCTCACTTTCATGGGCCGGAATAAAATATAGGCTATGCAGGCCTCGGTAAGCTAAGCCTGAAGACTGGTGGCAAGCCCATTGTCTTATGTTAAACCTAGGTTAAAATTGGTATTTCATAAATTTCGAGTTGCAAATAGTAATGCAAAGCAAAAGAATAGTTTCCCTTTTCACACGTATAAAAACAGTGTGCCGTTGTAGAAAAATGTTATGCAAATCAATAAAATAGGTGTTCATGCAGACGGGCGGTGGAGCATATAGGGCTAGAACTGCAACAATTTAGCCGTCCACGAATTTACCCCTAGGATGCCCCTCCTCCGCGAGTATTGACCCCACTGACATGTATTAACGTCACATATGTATGAAAATATTTTATTTTTGCGTCGTCCAACAGCAATTGGGCGCTGTTATTAAGCCGTAATTCAGTCAAACTAGTCACTGAATGGTTTCATAATTAGCTTTTTATACATAAAATTATAATTTTGCATGTTTCCAGGTTGATATTCACATTTATATCACACGCGACGGCGGGGGCAGTATCCGCCGGCGACCAAGATCCATTGGGATCAGCCTACTGGGATGGGAGTACCCAGCCACCCCCCACTCTCGTGGAGAAAAGACGACCTGTAGCCGGGAATTAAGCCACCGACAACTATAAAAGGACCTCGCCTGCGACCACCCATAAATAAATTTGCCCGTTAGAGGGTTACCCCACCTGAGGTCTATCCGCTGGCATGGCCGACCGTCGGCATATATGTCTACAAAAATCAGAAAAATTTATCATCTGATTCTCGTCAAAGTTACATATAGTATAGTTGTCAAGTGAACTGCGAAAAACTTCTAATATTTTCCACTGTACTCAGGTATCTAAATATACGGAGTATAAAAACATCTGGTTTACCAACGCCAGCTAATCGATCTATGCCATTAAATTTTTCAATGAAAATAGCGTCCTGAGATTCCAGCGCTTCCCTCATATTCTCGGGATTCCACTGTTGAAGTTTCTGCCGGAAATTTTTATTACCCTTCTTTGAAGATTCGACGACAATTAAGACTGACGAGCCTTACAGCCATGTTTTTTGACGGATTTACGCACTAATTGTTTAATCCTAGCTATACTATAAGAGAGATAAAGCTAAAATAAGTACAAAACACCTTTACATTACCAGCTGTCGAGAATACCCTAAGGCGTCGTATTTACCTGAAACACTGTCGAGGATACCCTAATTTGAAGAAATTTTAAAGCCTCGCCGTTTGCTAATATGGTGGCGTGCACACTGTTTTTAGAATCGCACATGTTATGGCAGTAGCTAGATCGGACGATAGCTTTATTTTGATACCAAATTTTTCGATTGAAAGCAAATATTTCGCTCAGTAGCACCGATTTATTCGGCTTACCTTAAAAATTACGAATAGCGTAAATCAGAAAAAATATAAACATACGTAAATAGCGAATATATAAAAACAGCTAAAACAACAGCGCTGGAAAAAAAAGTGGCGAACTAGCCAGCATAATGCTCTATCTTTGTGTAAAGTTTAACAAAACATTCAATTTTTCATGGCGTACGCGTTGTTGTTTTGGCAAAGCGTCGACATTACCCAAAGTGTCGACATTATCCGAATTTACTATATACACCTGTATATCTTTTGTATCATTGCGGAGCTACCTGGGGTAGATGGGGTGGTGGCTGTTCCCGTTCAGCCAAACAGAATATCGTCATCACGTTTGCGATCCATAAGTTTATCAAAACCAATCCATCCGAAGAGCAGTTACGAGTGACAAACATACAAAAATTTTTTTTCAAGATTTCACCTCTAGCGCACAGTGGAAATCCGCTCGCTTTACTCGCTCCGTTTCAATGACGAAAGCAATCCTAAACATTATAATACACAGCGATATATGCACTATGTTTTAATTCGTCACAGGGTATGTCTCATTATACAAAATAAATTGAAAAAATAATGTATCACGATACGTTCAGAATGATATCTGAGGCAAACCAAGAAGATTGGTTAATTTGCGATAATTTTGAACATTTAAATTTGTGACGTTATGGAAAAGGCAGTTTATTTGAGATAGATGTATTATTGTAATAGAATTGGTAAAACAAATATAAATTTATTATCATAACGATAGTAAAACTATAATTGGTGATTAGCACGCTCCACCTTAATTATCTCCATATGAATTTAAGTGATACAATATTTCCTCGTACAATAACTAACAATTTGTTGGCCGGTTGACGATAAATATAAAATTCGCTTATATTTGTGCTTATATTAGAATATATTATGTATCGGAGGAACTGTGCATGCGATTTTCAACTATAGAACTGAAATACCAAATAAAGCCAAACATTATTACCCTTTATTTACGTGCGAATTGAAACTCGCTGCTTAATTGAAAAATCTTAATTGCTTTCAGCAACTTTATTAAAAGCTATGAACACATAATGGGGCGTTCAAGTTATAATGTCCCCAACGTTTGGAACGTATGTACCCCACACAGTGTCAGACACACTGTTGACAACAGGGTGTCTTAGACACCCCATGTTTTTAATAATTTTTTCCAACGGTAGCTAGTTACGCGTATTACCGCTTACCGACAGTGTCAGGCACACCGTGTCTTCTGGCAGTTTTATCGACAGTGTTCGGAATTATTTGAGCAATGTTCATATGGGCTAGATACAAATATGGAGAATTTAAGAAAAACTCCACAGGACAGTTGACTAATAAACCGCATTAGCTACAGACGGTGTCCGTTATAGTTAATTCGCGCCAAATCGGTAGCTAAGGGTGTGTTCGACACTGTCTAGAAAAATGTAGTAGCTAAGGGTGTGCCGTACACCCTCGGCATTTGATATACAGTATGGGTGTAACCCTGACTGTCTATACGGTAGGGTCGCGACTACAGGGGGTCAAAAGTTCCAAACAGCGGGGACATTATAACGTGAACGCCGCATAATAAAAATGCTCGAAATCACTAATTACTCCGACATTCTTATTTTGATATGAATAGAATCCAGTCAACGCAGATGGTAATTATTATTAAGATTTATGTGATAACTGCTATTTGTTCAGTTTATAAACCTTGTATATGCTCACGTTGCTACCTTTCGCCACCATATTTATTGTTTACAACGAAATAACTAAATGCGTTAAAATGTTTAACTATGCAATCTGTCAACGTATCGTAAAAATTTTGCCCTCACGGCGTACATCCGGTTTACAATTTGGCAGACAAGTAACAATCTCGGACGTAGGGCAGAACTCACGTCAGTCATACATGCTCAATGTCTTAGGTCCAAGGGTGAGGTTTCGACCTGCGTGGGGTCAGACCCGCGGCTACCGGGGAGCGTACTGTTTAAGCGTGTATGTCATCTGTGTGGGTACAAATATTAACATTTTATGAGGCAATGGTTGTTTATAGTAGATCTGCGTGACGCGTTAAAATGTATAAGGCAATACTGAAATGGTCTAACATCGCGCAGCACCAAGCAACTGCGAGTGCTCGTAACAACATTCGACCGTGTTACATACAAGCGCTTGTGCGTAACAACGCACCGAAATTGTTACGCAGAACAAGCTTTGCGTAACAACTCACGAATGTTGTTACATACAATCGAACGTAATGTTTTCATACATATATACGTGTGTATATGCTGACGATGTCGAGTAAGCACTCTCTGTGAACGACGCATCTTAGCTACCATTTTTTCGCTATTTCCGACCACTTAACAGTAGTAACACACATTATCTGTATTATTCAATTGTGTTGATAGTTTTTTTGAAAAGTACAATATTTTTACCTAGAAACTATGTCTACTGACCTAGAAACCAATTATAAAGAAGACATGGTGGCCTTGACCATGGGAAAGTCACAACACCCCTAGCTAAGAACCATTGAAAAGTTATATAAAAGAAACGGGGTGTGAAACACTCTCTGTTGTCGACGGTGTGCTTGATGCTGTATGGGGTATATAGGTACAAACGTTGAGACATGACACGAACGCCACATTAACGGATTCTGAATAAATATTTAGTTTTATTAGTTTGAGTCTCCCATATGTACTAGGACCAGTTCTGGCCCTAAGGGATCCCAGCTGCACCACTATCTTCCTTAGCGTGTGGTGCCCGGACAACCCCGGCTTCCACGACTCCCCGGTGATCTATGCGATGACCTAAGGGAACCGCTTAGCTTAGCAGGCTGCCGGCGGGTTAACCAGGGTGTTCGGCCTGGCCCCTGTATCGGCCCACGTATCTAGTGGCATGAAGGTCCCGGTAGAGTCAACCCCTAAGCCTGCTCACAGATAATAAGGCTGACTCGCCTTTCCCTCATTATCCACTTAATCCCCTGAGCGGGGCTCTCTGATCCTAGCGTTGTCTTAGCGAGATTTTCTGTTGGTGTGTCCCTATCTTAGAGCGTCGCACAACTGGCCCTGAAGCCTGTACTACAAGCACGCGCAAATCCTAAAGGCCTAGTCGAGGCGCGTTCCCTAAATTTTGATTACTTATGATAACGTAGGGGCACTGAGGCGGAGGCCCCAGTCCCTTGAGTGTCTCACGTAAGATTGCTAGTGTTATATAATGGGAAACGGGTTATGCAATGCAACAATTACTGGGGAAGAATTCGCAGCGGGAGCATTGCGGTTCGAGCAAAACGTGGATATAACGCGGGCCACAGAGTGGATTGCCGGCTCGGCCCTGAAAACGGGAAACGCGGGGAGGTTGCGTTAGCGGATAAACTTGGCGGGGCGTGGAGGGGTGGATGACCTGCTCGCAGTGACACAAAACTGACTTTAGTTCAAAAATCCTGAGGGGTTCCTGTTGAAAACAATCTCCGAGCTTCTACTGTGGTCAGAAGTTTAAACAAACTCCTAACTGCTTCACAAAGTGACACACAGTTTAACTGGTTTACTGTTGATCCTTTTTGTATTTGGTACACTATAAGACATTGCCCAATCGGGGCACATAGCACTCAATTATAATATTCATAATATAATGTGAAATTTTAGGGTGCCCTACAAAACCCCTGAGGTACAGTTTGCAATCCATCTTTGAACACGATACCCTAAAATTTTGATTGAGTTAGGACAGACGAGGGGTTTCTGAAACCGACGAATTTCCTGAAAATTTTCCGATGACTTAGTCCATTAAGTAATTCGACCTTCAAAAATGAGCCCAGGGGTCCTAAAATTATACACAATTTCAACAGCGACTGGAGTGGCTCGCGAAGGACCTAACTAATCCGAAACTCGCTCCCAAAAGGCTCCGGGAGAGGGTGCCGACATAGGCTTTCCCCGTGGTTGCACGGTTAGAAAACTCACATCCCACCAAGGCTTGATGCGTTTTAGCTCACCGCCAGCTCCAGTCCCTATTTCGTTCTATGCTCGGCTAGCGAGACCCTTGAAATTTTCGTGTCACGTTCCGGTCCGCAGTCGCTTGCATCGCACTCTAAACAGGAACAAAAAACAGCGAAAGAATGGGGATTCGACGCTGCAGTTCGGGTTCAGACAATTGGGGACAACTCGTGTCACCCGCGGATGCAAACGGCTACGTCCCCCACCTATAAAATTTGACTGAACTTTTCGAAACCGCTCTTAACCAGGTCTTATAACATTTCCCCCTTTTTCTGAATAACAAATTTAATATCGCCTTAGCCTGGAAGTTTTGATCATTGTCACTTGCCCTAAAGTAAGAATTTTGATCACTCCTCGGACCTGAGAAAGAATGAAAACGTCCGAGGAGCGGGGAACCAGTCGAGACGTATGTAGGCGTAAATTTTGAATGATTCAGCGTGGTCGCGTGAATTTTAACGGGGTACCGCCTTTACGGGCGCGCGGAGCATCCTTCCGACGCTCCAACGTCCGCAAAGTATGGCCCTCAGCATAAGAGCAAATAAGCTAACGCCAGGGGAAGCTCTCCACCGTGGGGGCACAGCGAGAAACCACCCCTGGTACATCACAGCGAAAAATAAAACAGAAAGCGTAGAGAAAGTTTTAAATGGCGACAACCGCCAAAGCATAAACCGAAAGCTCGACTGGTCCCGATGCTGTTTCGGGCTCAGCGCTTTTATACCGTTGGCCGTAGCCCCCCCTCCCTATATGCCTGGTAACGTCTGTGCCGTGTTGCTCTTGAAAATTTTAAATTGTCCTGCGCAAATACATATATGTTTCTTTTTAAAACAACGATACCGATAATATGGAAAATTGAAACCGCTCTACAATACCATAATACAAAGCAAATATGTCGCTCTACATAATGGAAATGTTGCCGCTGGCTAGTATTAGCAATAGACACGACATTCAACAGACTGCTGGTCACTTATGATAATGAGAGAGATTAATGACCCCCAGCAAGTTGGTTGTGCCCGTGTGCCCGAAAATGAAAACAACCAAAACCTCGCGCTGGTCTGCGCGAGGCTTATAAATTTGAAAAATATAAAAGCGCTTTAGGCGCTGGAAATAAATAGAAAATTTCTTAGATTTTTGCTTATATTTCAGGAACGGGACGGAGTAGGCGGCCGGGGGCGGGATCATATCCATGCCCTGGCTGGTCGCCTACTGGTAAGAAACCCGATTTTGATGTAGGTGCCACAGGAGGCCCGTAAAAGGCAGAAAAATGCGCGCACGATAGGGAAATTTTAGGTGCCGACTGAGTTATGGGGGTCCCGTGAAGTTCCGTTGGGGCGGGTGACCCCGGTTTTCAGTGAGACAGTCAGTATAGAACCCATTTAAAGTACAGAGGTTGAAAAATCAGGAAGTTTTGGTTTAGGATGTGGTGATTTAGGGCCCGAAAGTTTGAGAGTTTAAACGCGGGATTGGGGGTCCATAAGTACTTACGGGAGGGGAGTAAGTTGACCCGAACGAGAAATTTTAAAGCCTTATGGGCCCCTTACCACGATGTTATCACCCCCATCTTTCCTAAACATTGAAAATATCCCAAAATTTCCAAAATCAAAAGTACCCCTTTTTAAGTTGAGTTTAGTCAATTGGTCGCATTTTCATAGCACTCCGTAAAACTTGAAACACTATTCACAGTACCCATGAAATATTTATATGTGCACAATAATTCTTCGCCTCCCTGTGTGTCAGGATAGGTCCCCGAGATCCGAATTTAAAAGAAAACCCCCCTTTTGAACTTTGATAAGGATCCTGGGTTTTACCTCGGTCCATCCCGACACACAGGGCATATACAACTTCCATTGCACACCTTAGCACCGACAATATAAATGTAATATATATACACTTTGGTTGGGGATGCGCACCGGAATCGACCTTGGGGCGCCTAATTAGCAGAGTTTGTTAAGTCGGATTGTGGTAAAACGCGAAATCTCTCCCCCTTGTCCCCGGCCGATCCGACTACGCATCCGCACCCCATTCCACAATTTTTTATAAACGATTGCAATCCTGGGACCGATCGGATACCCTAACCATGAGGTTTTGATTTAATTTTGGTGCGAAATCATCCCGCGCACCTCGGGCTGGTGGAGCGTGATTATGCATGTATAGAATACAACACAATATTTTTATTTTATTCAACACAAATAACACAAATATCAATGATACATCCATGAATCCTTGTATCACGCTCCACCGGTATCCGATCGCCCGTTATCCGTTGAATTCTGAGGCCTTTATGGCCTGATTTTGAATGTTTAAGGTTCCGCGTAAAAACTCGGGCTGTTACATCTCTTAAAATTTTTTGGATTTTATAGACTCCTTACTTATGGTAGTAAGTTAAATTTGTTGAGATATGAAAAGAAAGTGAAAATTTTACATGATTAGTTCCATGTGATGTACAGCCCTTGGTTTCATTTAAGTAAAATTGGTGTGAAATTTGAAAAATTAGCCCGTTTTGGGCTTAAAATTACGCTAAATTTCGAAAAATTTTCCCAAAAGTTCCAAAATTTCCCAAAAATTTGTTAAAATTTACTAAAACGAGGGTAGAAGGACGATCAATTTGTTTGGTTATCACCAAAAACGCGTCCCTTCTCCCTTTATTTTCGGAAATTTTGGAAGTTTTCCCCTATGGCCTATAATATTTTATCCTAGTTGTAAAATTTCTGTATCTTTGAAGAATATCACTTATTGTTCATGAGGTCAATGTCGCTCGTAACATAACATGGTATATATACACAATTGCATATTATTCCATTGTATTGTAGCACGTACCTCCAAAGTTTTTTGGACAGGGTTGGTCCCATGCCATGTATTCGAGGTAGCCCCTAGGAAAAGATCCGGCTGCCGGGGTGCCAAATCCCAGAGGTTCCCATTTATTTGAAATTTTAAAATTCTTGTTGGATAATTCGTAATTGGGTTTTGCTCTGTTCGTTCAAATTTTGGTGGTAAATGTTATTACGATCTCGTGATACTTAGTTGGATTGCTTTGGTTTGTATTGGAGTTATACTTTATTCGCTCTAAATTAAGTAACTAATTTTTCCTATTATGGGGTCATTCAGAGATGATTTGTTCCGTTTACGATACTCAGTTTGGTAACTTGCGTTTCTTTGCTTGCTCTGCGCGGTCCTACTGGTTATTCGCTACCGATCATGCCTTATTTATGCGTGATACGGCTCGCCATTTCTCGCTCTATTTGTTCTAACCATCCTTATCCTCTATTTTAGCTCTTAAAAGGGCTCGCACGCGGCTATTTAATTCCCTAGCAGTCCATGCGGCACTTCCCTCATTGCGCTCGCTTACCGCATTAGACGGCCGAGTTCGGCATCGCGCACTAATTGGCCGACCCATTCCCGCAAGTTACGCAAGCAGTACTTGGAAACCATTGGTTCCTCGAATTGGGGACGTTCCTGCCATTCCATGTGCGGTTCGTCTCGTTCCCAGGCGTCAGCGGCGTTGAAAGCGACTGGCCAGTTCGGGAAGTAGACGTGGAATGCGTCGTGCTGTTGCCGATGGTTGGCGACTATTCATTTGAATTCGACCGTCCAAGACATTGCGTCTTGGTTAGTCGCGGCCCATCGGGGTATCGGCGGTGCGACAGTCACGGGCGTGCGCGCTGGTACTCGCCGATAGAGCATCCCTAAGTGGCGTTTGATCTTCTTGAAGGCTGCATTAGGGTTGGTCGCATGGAGCTGCTCCAGTTGCGCCTTCCGGTTAATGTATTGGTAGCCTCCAAGTAAGATAATGCATTTGGTTAGCGGCGTTAGGACAGCGCTGGCAAGTTGGATCATGTGTATTAGCGTGGTTCCAGGCCATGCGCAGACGAGCCACTTGTTGTCGTTGGCTATTTCTAGGCACGGCAGCGGGAGCGCGTCGCCCATAATAATGACGTGCGGCCAGCAAGCATATCCAGAGGTGAGGTATTCCCGCACCTCCTCCAGAAGTCCACCCATGACGTTATGGCAGTGTCTGGGTTGTTCGCCCTGCCGCAGCTGCTGGATCGTACGCCCGACACCCCAGAAGGTATCGGTGGTTACCTCCAGGAGCGGTCGATTGCCGGTGAGATGTAGAATCCGCGCATAGCTGGGTGTGGTGAATTTACGGAGCAGTATTGGCCGCATGATGTGTTCAAGCAACGGTTTGAGCCGGGCGCTGGTAATGTTGTCGACCAGTTCGTCCTTTAGCGCCCGTGCTCTCGCCTTTATTTGCTGCGGCGTCCCAACCATGTCCATTAGTTCCTTGGCCGCTTCCATCAGGCCGAGCACGAGAAGCACCCTCACTTGATAGTGTTGTTCGACGGTCGCGGCTGTAGTACCGTCGTGATGGAAAGGCGTTGGAGCCTCGTGCATATTGGATAGCTCCGGCCATTCAGTGCCGTGTGACAGGAAAGGAACGTACCGCTTCGTCAGGTCGACATGGTACGTTGTAATGCTAGGCAGGCGGTACGTAGTGGCTTCGGGCGGAGCGTATGGCCCGGTTGTTGACAACCGTCGGGCTGGGCCACCTTCGGATCGTCTGGTGTCGTCGCCATTGCGTTGCCAAACGCTATGGTCCAATTGACTATCACTGCGTCGCCGAACGCTGTTGTCCATTTGTACTAATATAACCTTTATAGGTTTCGTCCCTTTTCACAACAGTCGGTTTGCGCTACGCATACTAGTGCAACTAAATACAATGGTTTGCGGGATTTCTAACTTTACTCTTGATTTTCTTGCGCGCGTCCGCAGACGGAATTCTCTACCTACTAGGGGATTGCGTTCTCTATTGCTCCATGGTTCTCTAATCATCTACTTCTTCATGCTGGAGGTACCCATGTGCGAATGAATTCCTTAATAGGCCTTATTCTTCGTCGTCACCCCTTCGTTGTTCGCCGAGGCGAAAAAGTCCAGTGCAGCGAACGTAGTGGCCTACCCAGTTGACCAGCTCCGGATGGTAGGCGGGCGCCACTACTGGCTCGGCCCATCGCTGGCGATCCTCACCCCGGTTGAACGGTCCGACCGTGTCCCAGGCTTCGGGTGCCGTTAATGGTACTGACCACGGGGCCATGACGACGTTTCGGAGCGCTTGGTGGTCCTCAGTAAGGCGCAGTTTCCGTGTACGCAGCTCCGTCGCCCACGCTTCGCTGGTGTAATTGAGCGCGTTCCACTGCGGTGGCGGCGGAGCAATATAGACGGCAGCGTTTTCCCGGAGTCGCCGTTCGAGCACTCCCAGCTTCCGCTTGATGCGTTTGATGAACGCGCTGGGGGAGTAAACCTTTTGGCCCGCCTGCCATAGTTTGCCATAGCCACCGACGATAATCACGCAGTCCGTTTGCAGCGTAACTAAGGCGTTGTCCCATTGTATTAACTCGGCCATTTCCATTCGGGGCCACGCGAATACCATCCAATTGTGCTGGTCGGCAACGTTGAGCAGCGCCAGTACTTGCTCGTCGCCCACAATGACGACTTGGGGCCATGGAACGAGTCCGTCCCGGTGGTATGCTCGGATTTCTTCGAGCAGACGACCCGTCACGTTGTGGAACGCGCGGTCACAGCAACATTGGATGTGGGTCGTGCCGGTTCCCCAGAAGTCGTCAAAAGTAGCGCTGAGCAAGAGTCGGTCGCCGGTGGCTTCCAGCTCCTCCGCACATTCGATCATGTCGAACTTAGCCAGTAGAATCGGCCGCATGATGTGCGGGTAATAGGCCTTGAGCATATGGCGCCTCTTTAGCGGCAGCCGACGAAGTGAGGCAATGCTGCGAAGCTGCAGGTCATTAGGGCTAATGTCCGTTTCGGCCAGCTCCTTTGTGGCGGTGTCAAACCCCAGCAAGTCCAGCACACTGAGGTGAAAATGTTCCGAGGCGCTAGACAGACGCCTTCCGTTGTGCTGGAACGAGTCGGCGGTCGTGGTTTCGTTGGCGAGTAGGGGCCGACGGGTGCCCTTAGAGGCGAAGATTTCCACGAGCGGCCCTCTTTGGATGCGGTAGATTGGCACCACCGGATAAACTCCGCCGCCACAAACCATCGGTACGTGTTGCACGCCTTTTGGTATCAGCGGCCTTCGGACGTCATTGGTGCTGTAGCTTCGTCGCATCTATAATGTGTATACTGGGAATAAGTTTGAGCGCAGAAATTATCTTATTTACCTGTGAATATATTCCTGAACCCCTCTTGTATTCCCCCTTTTTGTCAGATGGTCTTGTTTACTTGCGTTGAGATACGTGCGAATATGGTTAGGATTAGTCCACCCGTAGGTCAGGGTCGTCCGAGTCAGACTCTTCATAGGGTGGTGGTCGGGGTGTTCGTCGTCGCCAAGCTGCAAGGTGTAATTCCTGGCTAGAAGGATATCGGGGAAATGAGGTCAGTGGCTGGGTCCCACCTGGCGAGCGTCCTTCCGTTAAAAGTTGTCGTGGGGTTGGTGTTGGTGCACTTGTCATTGAAGTTGTGACAGTGGTGGATTGCGTGCGTGTGGTAGAGGCTAGCCTGGTTGATGTTCCTGCCGTTTCAGTGATGGTCGTCCCTGGTTCCTGGAAAGTTACACGTCTATGTCTGCGTAAGGCGTCTCCTACCTCTTCCTCTGAGGCTGCGCCGTATGGCCTAAAGACCCGGTCCCTGGCCTGGCGATGTAGTAAGTGTCTGGATGGGACAGTCGCATGGGTAGTGCTAAGGCGTATTGTCTCAGAGGGGGTGGTGGCAGCGGTAGTGGGGTGTACCAGCTCAGTGATGGTTACCGTGGATGGTCCTGGTTGGTCGGTAGTACCAAACTGGATGGTCGAACCGCCTCGTGCTGATGTACCTTGTTTTCGTAGCGTAGTCCGTCCGAAAAGCGCTTTCCCTCGCTCTTCTAGCGATGCTCGTGTGCGAGGAGAAGTACTTAAGGTTACAGCGCGGACAATTCCTCTTCGGGGTGCGGGTGGTTCGCTGCTTGATTCGGCAAGTGTAAATTCGCTTAGTGAGTCGGAGGTCCCCGGTTGCGTAGTAGGTGTTCTGGAGCTACTGCTGGATGTTTCTTGTCCGGTTCGACCTCGTCGTTCAGCTGAAGAGGGCACCTGTGATGTCTGGCTAGTTAACTCGTCGTCTGCTTCAGCTGCTCTCACGTCCGCCGTGGTGCCTTCACCAGATGTTTCTGATAGTTAGCTAGACATTGGGGACCCTGGAGGTGGTTGAGTGAAAGCCACCTCGCGAAAAACATATTGATGGGGAGACATAGGTCTGTCGGCAGCTGCTGGTGGGGACGCATCGTCGTATAGTCTCCTACCGTTTGGGTCGACATTTCCATTGGTATCCGCAGCCGTGATACCATAATATGTTCAGCTGGTCGTGATTGAAATAATGGATGGTCCTGCGCGGAGAGCATGATTGCGTAGCGCACTCCCCTGAGGTGTATGGTCCGGGTACAACAATTCCACCGGAAGCTCCGCGTGGCGTGGTAGATAGCGTGATGTCCGCTGGGTAGAAATGTTGTCCTTCAAGTATGCCCACACCTACAGTCGGTACGCCGAATGGAACTTCCTCGTTGGTGGCTACTATTCTTTCCATCGTTGTTACTGGCACGGTGCGTCGTCCATATTCTACCTGCGTGTCTCAGCTATCTGGTTCTGGTATGTATGAAAAGGCCTCTCGCCTAGTAACCTGTAACTGCGATATTGGTGGCCAAGATGGTTCTATTTCTCTATCTGGATCAGTCAGTGGAATCCGATTCCTGACTGTCCTTGGATTCTGCGGCTCGTAGTCGTCCGTCCGATATTCGATGTGCTCCACTGCTGCTTGTTCGGCCTCGATTTCTGCGTATGTCCGACGATATAAGTTGGGGTCATTGGGGTTGCCCATTTCTATACTTTCGGTGTCCGAACTATCACTGGCTGCTGTTCTTACTGTACGTACTGCTACTTCATCTACGGGTTCTATTTCAGTAACGAAATCCCTATCAGCGATAATTCGTTGGGTTGGTTCATTTAAACCCCTTTCTAATACGGAAGCGTGTACTTGACCTAGCCAGTTCCCTACATTAGGTACTGGGTCTAATGCCCTAAAACATGGCTTAGCATCCGGATTAGAATGCATCCTTACACGCATGCATGGCGGGGTGATCCCTAGTATTTCGTATGGTCCGCACCAACGGGGTGTAAGTTTTCTAGATGTTCCCGGCGTGGTGTCGTGCCTATAAACCCAAACTAACTCACCTGTTTGATAGCATGGTTCGCGGGCTCGCCTATTGTATCTTAGCCGATGTACTTCGTGGGCGGCTCTCATTGATTGGTATGCGCATTCCCTAATAGAAGCCATCCAGCGCTGCGCGTTGGCCCTATAGGAGTGAACTCCTGTGTATCCTGTGGCTGCACTATGCGTGTCATATTCGCCGGGGAGCCTGGGATAGAATCCGTGCATGAGCAAAAATGGTGGGTATTTTGTTGCCGTGTGTACTGATGAATTATAAGCCATGATGCAAAATGGTAGTGACACATCCCAGGAGTGATGATCATCTTGTGGCACGCTTACTCGTAATAAATATAATAATGTCCTATTAAATCTTTCAATTTCTCCATTTGCTTGAGGGTTGTAAGCTAAACTCATGTGCCGAAATATCTGCATTTCTTGACACAGGTTTTCAAACATATGTGCGGTGAAAGCACCTCCTCTGTCGGAATATAGCTCCCTCGGAGCTCCGTACTTGTTGACTACCTCATATAAGAATATGTGTGCAGCTGTTTGTGCATCCTGATGCCTTATAGCCACTGCTATTGCGAATTTTGTGAATTGATCGATGAATGCAATAACATAGCGGTTACCCGCTTGCGATCGAACCTGAATATCGAGTATGTCTACGAATACACGATACATTGGTTGATTTGCCAACGGAACCCTACCCAATCCGGTGGTCATCCGAGCAATCGGGTCCTTCGCGGATTGGCATAGAGTGCATCGCCTGATCCATTGTTGTGCGTGCTCTGACATACCCTTCCAGTAGTAAAATTGTTTTAATTTTGCTAGTAGTCGATCGCGGCCAGGATGTCCACCATACAAGGTGTTATGTTCATGTTTGAGTACTTGCTGTACCAATGTGATTGGAACGCGCAACTTATAATTTATGTCCCCTGGTTGTAATGGATGCATATACAATATTTTCGTGTCTTGGGCTAGCTCGAAGTAATGAGCTCGCATTTCTATTCTTAGTGCGCCCAATTCGGCCTTAGGCCGTGTTTTGTTGTATAGATACCACCAAATTGGATCCAATTCTGGGTCATTTCTTTGGATGTACGGCAAGAGCCGTACTAGATTAAAATCTGGGAGGTCTGAAAAGAATGGTAGATATATGTTTTCGTGGGTGTCTCGTGCGTCCTCGATCCTGACTGTTGGTAATATTTCAGTTTCATAATGCATCATTAATTTCATGAGTCTATCGAATTCTTGTTCAGTTGGTAAGGTGGTTGCTCTTAGTCCCACAGTTTCTGATTCAGGCCGGTGCGGCCTTTTTGATCCTCGAGCCTGAGGTCCGACTCCAGAACCCGAGATAGTTGTAGTGTGCACTGACATTACTGGTGTTTCTCCTGGATCCATTCTAATTGGGATAGCGCTAAGCGTGGCTGCTTGCTGCGTTAGCGTTGCTGGGGGACTATAGTTATTTGCGTGTCGGGAACTAGTTGCGATGGGATTGCTTCGGGGTTTGGCTGTCCTGAGGGAGCTATCGGGCTCCCTGTTACAGCTGTTGGCGCCCCAGTTGCGCGCGGTGTCACTGTGCGTACGGGATACGGTATATGCGATTGATCCCAGGCTGCGCAGGTTGTTGGTGGACGAGGGCCGGTGGGTCGTCCCCGACCCATCATTAATATCTCATAAGTGTCGCCCGTTTGTTCCTCGCTGATGGATGGGTCGTATCTAGGATCCCGCGACAAAGCATCGGCATTGTCGTTCTCTTTACCTGGTCTATATAGTATTTCAAATCCTCCGAATTCAAGCACTAACTCACTGCGCCACTGCGATAAGCGTGAATTTCTAGGCGGCTTGTCAAACAAGGCTTTTAGCAGCTTGTGATCGGTTTCGACATGAAATTTGTGCCCTACCAAATAATGCTTGAAGTGTAGCGCTGCCCATCTTATCGCGAGAGCGTCGGCTTCGATTGCGAGGTAGCGGCGTTGATAATCTAACAGAGCCTTACTTGCATATGCAATGGGTTTAAGGCCTTGTTTAGTTTTCTGCGAGAGCACTGCGCCCATTGCGTATCCTGAAGCGTCCGTCTGTAAAATGAACGGCTGCGTGAAATCGGGATGTATTAATACGGGTTCATCTAGTAGCGCTTGTTTTAGTTTCTTAAAGGCGTCTTCGCACCTAGGTGTCCATTTAAATTCGGTATCCTTGCGTTTTAACTCATTGAGTGGTTCGCATATGTCCGAGTAGTTTGGTATAAATTTGTGGTAATACCCTACTAGTCTTATGAAACTTTGAAGCTGGTTCAACGTCTCTGGACGTTTGAACTCCTCGATTGCTATTGCTTTTTCTGGGTCTGGTTTTACGCCTTCTGTGCTAATTATGAGTCCTAAATATTTTAGACTACCTCGGCCAAAGTGGCATTTTGATGGTTTTAACTTTAAGTTTGCCCTGCGAAAGCGATCGTAAACCCTAATTAGGTCTGCTAGGTGATCTTCAAACGTTGGTGAAAATACTAGTATTGTAACGAAAAACAATCGAACGCTAGGGTTTTATAGAGAAATTTAACACTCTGGACTTTTGGGAATGTCCGACTGTCGTTACAAAAAAACGATGAACTCTGATCCTTTAATTCAATCTACAGCTTAAGCCAAATCAATATCTCAAAGTACTCACATTCAACTATCAGCCTGGCCTCTAGGCTCTAATACTATCACTCTCTATGCGTGTATACACAACCAATTCCACTCTGTCTATTCTCAGCAAAAGAAATGTGCTCGGCGTAATACAACAATAACTGTAGAAGTATACTGCGGTTCAAACAAACAACTTCAATTGAAATGATGAGCAAGTTACGTACAAAATCCACAACAGAAAATCCGCCAAAACTGAATAATCAATAAAATCTCCAAACACAAAAAAGAAGAATATTTGTTAAAATATCGCAAAGGTGAGCACATGCTCTTTAACACTCATCATCATGCCACAGTGTCTCTATCTTTACTTCTTCACAGGAAAATCTTTGTACCGCTTTAATATCCACGAACCGCGTGACTGACCACAATAATAGCCAAATACTAGGGTGCTGAGATACTGCTTCAGTAACCAACAAGTAGGGACGTCCCTATGCCGTAAACCAAATGAGCTAAAGTCCAAACTCTTTAAGCCGCCAGGAAAACTGAAGTAATCAGTTAATACCTCCACAAAGTCCAAACAACAACACAAGACTGACTTACAATAACCGACGAAAAAAAATCACTAGCGAACTTCCAACCGACGAACCAAACAAACAGTCGCGCAATAACTAACGAATAACTGGAGCGACAAGATAATGAGAACACTTTCGTGATGTTTTAAACATAAAGAAAATTGTATGTATATGTATTTATCTGTTTGAATATGTGAGCAAGTGTTCATCTGTTTGGGTTGAAATTATCCTTATGCCATTGGTGTTTATGCTTCATACTGTGTATTCTTTTGGACTCCTGCGAAACGAAGCCCCTCTGTTGTTTTTGTTATTTCTAAAAATTTATGTTAATTTTACAAACTGACTTAAACTAGACAGAATGATTAGATGTGTTGTCGTTCAAAATTTGATTTGTATTGGCATTTAAAATATTATCTTAATAAATAAGTCATTAATAAAGCAAAATGAAATTGTTTCCGATCGGTTAAGTGAATTATATTGCGAAAGATTTGTTGGTTTACTGCTTCTATTCTATCATTCCTGTGTGGGCTGTGTCGAATATATAGTACTAATAATAGCTTGATAGTATATCTGAAATAATTATAAAAATGTTAATCGGACTTCAAAACGACTTTGGAATGGCATTTCAGTTGGTCGAAGCTTAGAGTATTTAAGACAGCACTCGTTCTGCTCGAGGCGTCAGTCTTATCCGACAGTCTTAGAGTTTTGACGATTATCTTGTCGCTCCAGTTATTCGTTAGTTATTGCGCGACTGTTTGTTTGGTTCGTCGGTTGGAAGTTCGCTAGTGATTTTTTTCGTCGGTTATTGTAAGTCAGTCTTGTGTTGTTGTTTGGACTTTGTGGAGGTATTAACTGATTACTTCAGTTTTCTGCAGAGATCATTCTGCTTTAAAATGGCTTTTGACTAACAAAAACGCTTCAGGACGCCTCCAGCGCTGGGCCTTGTTGTTGACTGAATACGACTTTACAGTCG